>CM059298.1:3640000-3822500 GCA_030340665.1 Neosalanx taihuensis
GTGTTCATCATTTTGTGTTGCTATAAACTCCAGATGTACATTGTGCAGTAAACTTTACTTCAAGCAGCTTTAAAAAAATGATCGGACTGGTTAATATTCCATGTCTGCTGTTCCCTGGTATCCTGTTGGACAAATCCCTCTTCATCTCCGTGAAACTAAAATAACCTTCATGAGGATTTTGGTGTTGTGGTGGAAAAAGGTTCCATGAAGCATCTGGGTGTCTGATTTGACTCTCCTGCTGCCAGCTGCTGGTCAGTCAGCCTCCAGGTGGGGGCAGAGAGCGTGAGCCCCTCGCCCCACACCCAGGCTGCTTCTCTGGGGTCGTCCCAGGCGGATCAGCCTGTGAAGGTGGCTCCAAGCGTAAGCCAGCCTCCCGGCCACCAGATCCAGAGCCCCCGGGGGCACCCCGGCCCACAAGTTCCCCCCCAAGCCGGCCCCCATCGTGGCTGCCTCCTTCAGCAGCCTGGGGAGAGCCATGAAGTCTGGGAGGCCGCTGGTGGAGCCCTCACCCCCCAGGAAGAGATGCTGGAGGCTGCGCTCCTGGAGGCTCCCCCTCAGGGCCCGCAGGAGGTCTTCCACTCTGGCCACCAGGTGGCGCTCCTCCCAGGCCTCCGGGGCTGTGCTGAGCAGCAGGCGGAGCCAGGCGGTTTTCAAGGCATAGGAGGAGAGTACAGACCTCCAGAGGGCCCCGCCTTGGCTGTCCATGGCCCCTCCCCCGAGGTCACGGATGGCCTTGACCAGCTGGAGACAGCGGAGGTGACAGGAGGCCTGGGGAAGACGTCCTCTCAGCCAGCTCAGGAGTTTCTGCTCCTGCCGGGGGAAGTACAGAGTCCACAAGTCCCTCTGACCTTTGGCCTTGGACGGCGAGAGGTCGAGGGGCGCCGTTTGCGGTTCGGTGGGAACCAAGAAGAGGCCGTCACCAAGGGGGAGGGCGGGCAGGAGACGTATCGCCATGGAGATGTGGCAGCACACGTAGTCGGATCGCGGCGTGAGGCGGAGCTGGAGGCGGTCCTCAGCCAGCGTGAGGCTCAGCGTGCAGCGCTGCTCGTACTGGTAACGCACGGTTGCCAGGCAACGCTGGACCGCCGGGTAGAACCAGCGGACGACAGACTCTGGGGTCAGCCTGTAGGCTCCGCCCCCCATGGCTCCACCCCCCAACCTGTCGGAGGGACTCGGCGGAGAGCTCTGACGGTGTAACCGTAGGAACGTGTCGGCGAAGGTGCGGTTTTTGCGCACCCACTCCTCGCGCTGAGGGGTTTCCAGACTGTAGCGAGGTACCGCCCCCGAACCATCAGGCTCCTCCCTGCTCCTTTCCCCTCCCTCCTCCACCTTTTCCTCCCCCTTCTCCTCTACCAAACTGATCCCTTTCTTTCCACACCCTGTCTCCCTCTTCTCCTTCATGCTAACCCTTCCCTTATCCTTCTTGTTTCCTTTCCCTTTATCCACCTTTACCTCCTCCCCATTTCTCTCCCTCCCTTCCTCCCCCTTACTCTGCCTTCTCTCCTTCCCTTTACTTCTGCCTTTTTTCCTCCTCTCTTCCCTCTCATCGCCCTGCCTACTCTCCCTCCTCTCCTCCCTCTTCCCCTCCCTCTGCCGGTCCCCCTCCTCCTCCCTCCACTCCTGCCCCCAGGTGACCCTGGGCTCCAGTCGCAGGCCCCGAGGCAGCCTCAGAGGCACAAGGATGTCGAAGCCGTCTGGAGAGCCCACCTTGTGCTCCTCATAGGAGCTGCCCACCTGCAAACACACGGCAGGGCACCTCTGTGAGCACCGACATACATACCCAAGAAGCAGGCGTCTTTTATTACATTGCTTTTCGAAAATCGAATCGATTTGTTTACAAAGCAGTTTTGTTGTTTGACGTTGTTGATTTGGAAGTTCCTGACAGAAACACATTTCTCAGATACCCGGCACCCACCTCTGAAATCCATAAGACACTAAGAGCCACTTTCCCAGACGTGGATCCAGACTAGTCCTAGTCTTAAAACGTTTCCATTGGAGATCTTCACTGAACTAAGCTTAAGCCCCCTCTCTGGGTCACAACATGACTTACCTGGAGAAAGTCTCCACGAAACGCCAAAGAGGATTCTGGGGCGACATCGGTGCGACCCGCCCTCACCAGGTCGCTCACCAGCTTGGCCACGTTGGCTTTGCTGTGTCCCACCACATGAGGAGAGAGACGCACCCAGCGCTCATAGTAGTCCTCCAGGAGCTCCCGGCGAGACAGGCCCAGTTTGGGGAGCGTGTCGGCAGGCTCAGGGACACCTCTCCTCGCCCTGCCAGGGTGACCTGAACAGTACCTGGTGGAGAGGGTTCATGGAGGGGGGGGGGGGGGGGGGGGAGACTATTCAAGACCCGTCCAGAAGAACACTACCTCCATGTTCAAAGAAAACCAGTGACTTCAGCTGCCCCCTTTGTCAACACATCAAAGTTTCAGTGATTTCCATGGTTCTGAATGCAAGTCAACACAACACTGTGCTACCACAATAACTCTTCAATGTAGTTTGACATGCAACTACTGTGACCACAGACAATGACAAAGAGGATGGGTGTGTGTGAGTGTGTGCACTGTAATAGCACAGCGGAAGGCAGAGGAGGATGACGATGTACCTGATGAAGAGATAACAAGCTACGACGGCCAGGATGAGTTTCCCCAGGGAGAGGAGGACCGGTGGGGCCTGCTCGTTACATGCCTCCTCCCTGGCCTCTTGCCCGGGTTCGGGACTTGGTTCTGGGCTTAGTCTGTGAGCGATGTGGTGTAGGACAACCAGGCCGGTCAACACACAGGTGAAGAGAGGCCAGAAGACCCTGAGGTTCAGAGTGTACACACTCATCCTTCTCCTCCCTCCTCCTCTCTCCTTCGTTTCGTCTCTCAGGTTCTCCCTCCGTGGCTCGCTGGTTTATTTTCTCTTGTGTGTGGGTAGAGTTGGGAGACGGTGGTGGAGGCTGGTGAACTGGCCTGCTGTGACTAACCCATGACGAACGCACACACGCACCGACACGGTCGAGAACACGCACACGCACGCTCGCTCCAGATCCTCGGGACGCGGCCAAGCTCCACGTCTTCTCTCTTAGTCTCCCTCCCTCCTCTCCCCCGGTGCTGCCTCTCGTTCCCCTCGTCTGAGTCACTTCAGTGACTCTTCCTCTCTCTTCCTCTCTCCTGCTGTATCCCTTCCTCCCTCCCCAGGAGGATTGTCAGCTCCCGGGTCTTCTTCACCAGTTCTGTTTAAAGAAAACTGTAGCTTGCTGTGGGATGAAGTTTCTCATCCAAAGTTGTCAAACTCTCTGTTCCTCCTGTTCTGCTAACTTGGAACAAGTTCCTCTTCGGTTCAAACCACACAGCTGGAGTGCAGGCAACGCTCGGTCCACTAAACTCACTCACAGAGTTTGAAAATCCCCCCTTCTCTCTTAATTCTTCTCTCTCTCTACTCTCTCTGTGTCTCTCTGCTCTCTCTTGGTCTCTCTCGCCCCTCTCTCTCTCTCCTCTCTCACCACGCTCATGCAGAGGGTGGCTTTCTACCAGTGAGCTCAGAGGAAATGCCAGACGTTTGAGAGAGGAATTTTACTCTTTTTTCAAGAGCGACAGGGAGGCAGAGGGAGAGAGAGGTTGAGAGAGAATGAGAGGTTGAGAGAGAGAGAGGGAGGGATAGAAAGAGAGAAGGAGATAAAAAGGGGGAGTAGGTATCAACACTCCTCCCTCCTCTTAAAGAGACAAGTACATTATTAGAACAGACACATGATAGAGAACAAGGGGCTCTGAATTGAGAGGTCATTTGAAAAATATATAACTGGCTGAGAGCTACTAATGTCTGTCATTACTTACATGTATTTACACTACGTATCGAAACCCTCACATGAATCAGCTGAACTGAACCATTTTTGGTTGAACACGTTTCACATCAACAGCATGTCAAGTTCACGTTCGGCAATGTGTGTTTCACAGCGTCAAGCTCACGTAACACTTCAAAACATACAAAGTACATAGAACATGTGGATAACTATTGTCTTTTATTACATTTATACTTGTTGCTGATGTGACCACATACCGACGTGTGACACGTCACTTGGCCCGCCTCATCATTTTACGCGCCACGTGTGGATAATAAGTGCCTTCACTCTTCCCCACAGCCAGAGGGACTACAAACACTGTGACACTTCCTCCCACCAGTCCCAATGCACTGAAGACCATTTGCATAGGCACACAGAAATCTCCCACAATAAGGTCCAGTGTTTCTCCAGAACGTTCCTGTCAGAGCAGGACAGGAAACTGGAAACTGTATCATAAAGTCCAAACACCCACTGGGCTTTGTTAGTTGTCGTTAGTCTATTGGTTGTTGTCTGTTTGAGGATGTAGTGCTTCGATGTGACAACGGGTTATGCAGACATATTCTACATCCATCAATAATCAGATTCTGATTTAGTATATAAATATCTTCATCCATTGTCCCAGCAACATACATATCACAATGCATCACTGCCATTTATAGCAGCATCAAACAGGAAGTGCTCTTAGTCATGTGACAGGAAAACAGGAAGGTGAAAGACACAGTATGAGTTCCTCCATCTTCAACAGTGTTTGAAAAAGCATGACAGGGTCACATGTTCAGAGAGAACAGCGAAGGGATTTCCAAGGGATGCTTATGTCAATTGTATTTGGCATCACTTGGCAACTCAACTGCATTATTACATTGACAATTAGTTGTACACAATGTAGACAGTGTATCCTGTATGCTGTACATAGGACTAGCTATCCATTCCAACAGCGTACTAGCCCAGATCAGCATCACATGAGGGGCGTATGGGGAAGGAAAGTCCTCAGGCTAGGTGGTGGCTGTGGAAACACTTAGCAGGCTTTTTCCTCTTTTAACAGACCGGCCCTTCTAAATCACTACTGGATGCGGGATGTGGGTCATAATGACCTCAGTGATAGCTGGGAGAAGGGGGGGGGGCAGGGAGGGAGGCAGGCGGGAAGACAGGGAAGGAGGGAGGTCGTTTAACACAGGAGGGAAGGCAGTTTTATTCACCATAACGCATTCCAGTCGCCGTTGTGTATTGATGAAACATTCAAATTCCTCTTTCACTACTGTTAATTCAATAGGTCAACTGTTGCAAGTGCGGAGGAGAATTACTGGCTTGGACAGTTAACATTTCCCATAAGACCTCACTTCCCAGACGGCTTTTTATAGACCAGACCAGTTCCAACGGACAGTTTTTCAAATTCACTCCACTTTGAAATGGTTAGGGAGCGATAAGGTCCTCTCCAGTCCATATAACTCTTTAAGAGTGGACAAATAAAAGGAATATGTCCAATATAAAACCACATTCAAAACGGGTCTGAGGACTAACCAACATTTTGGCGGGAAAGATGTGAGTAATGAATAGGAGTTACACGTTTGGAAACAAGCATTGCATCACGTTAGGGGAGTAGGCAGACCGGACTGTCAGAGACCTCCCCTCCACTCTCTGCTGAAGAGCCAACCCAAACACACACTCCTCAACACAGTGTATACAGTAGAGGGATCAAGTTACCAATACTCAGAGTGTGTGTGTGAGAAAGAAGAGGAGGAGGAGGAGGAAGAAAGAGGGAGGAAAGGAGGGAGAAAAAAGTGAGTGAGTGTGTGAGGGAGAGGAAAGGGAGAGAAAGAAAGAATATCACAAGAAAAAAAGAGAAGAACGAGGGAGTGAGATAGTTGGTTGACAGACCATGCATGAAGTGTGTGTGTGTGTGTGTGTGTGTGTGTGTGTGGGCTCCCTGGGAGTCTGCCCTGCTGTTTCCTGCTGGGACAGGGCACCTTGGGAGTGGATGGCACAGGGATGAGGTCATGAGAAACTGCAGAGGACAGACTCCCTGTAGCCCACCCAGCCCTGTCCAGCTGCTGGTGCCCCTGTCTCACCCCTCCCCCAAGCCCCCAGCCTGCCTGTCTCACCTACCAGCCTGTCGGTCTCACCCACACTCTCTATGCCTGTCACACCTTCGAACTCTGTTTATACCAATCACACCTTCCTAAATGTCACCTATTGCAGAGGTTTGTCCCTGCATGTCCCTGTTCTGTGTTGCGTTGTCAGCAAGGACCACCCTTCCCTCTCTCTTTCACCACCCCCACCACCCCACCACCCCCCCACCACCCCAGGCCATGAGACCGAGTCACACGCAGGCACTTCTGTTAAGACAAGCTTTCTGTTGTCATAACAAGCTGCTATGACAAGCTGCTCACAAAGTCCTTTTCTTAACACCGTCTGTAGTCACTACTAAGTCTCCTTTAGTTCTCCTTGAGTTCTGGACTCCAAGCTCCTAAACCCCACAGCATGCACACGAGTCCATGGATCATCAGTAGAAAAAAGAATGAAGTAGTAAAACCAGATCAATGATCAAATCAAACCAGTGGTTCTGTTAGAGTCAACCTGGAACAGTGCCAGACAAGTAGCTGAACAGCTGTCCTTGATATATCGGTTTGGCTGTACGATTAACAACCTGAGAGAATATGAATATGTCTACTCTTTTCTAGTAAAAGTTACAGAGGGGATACAAATTATTATCAGGCCAGTTTTTCACCTGATATAGTGTGGCCCCCTCCCCTAACATGCAATGGGTCTGTCCTGCCATCACGTGGGTTCTTCTGGTCACAAGTTCTTAAAAGCACCAGTAATTCGAGGGGTTTGCCAAATAAATGTATTGAACTCAGTCTAAACAAGAAGTATGACTGCTGACCGGAAAGGTCTACTTGAAAACAAGGAAGTGACAGTTGAGGATGGTATATTGGAGGTCAGGGCTCCGGTCGCTTACCAGTCACAGCTGATTTTGAGGTTCTACTGCCCTCTTGTGGTAGAAACAGGTCCAGCAGCATCGCTACGCTCTCCCAAGTGAAGGTTTAGAGAAGTAAAGCTACACCCCCCCCCCCCCCCCCCTCATATTCTAAGATAAAACAAACATCAGTTTATTACCATACAGCATGATAATTTACATATTTGTCTAAAAAAGAACCACACTCCTTGAACCGATGACACAAATGCAAAAAGGTCAAAGACATTACGTCCATGTAAAAAAAATCCCCCAAATCCTTTGGCTTTTGAAAAAATTCTCCTTCCCTTGAACATGACCAGTGAGGTAAAACATGTGCAAAGCTCTGTTCACTTTGAACACAGGGGAACAGTTCTGTTTTAACAGCTCTGCTTTGTAGAAATGGATGAGCTAGATTCGCTCCGACGCATAGATAGCTGCTTTGCAACCGACCTGTATAGCGTTCTTTAGAAGCCAATATCCAGGTACCTGCAGCAGAGAAAGTCACATATTAAAACTAACCTCAAGACTTAACACAGCACAGCTTAACACAGGGTTGAGAAAATGTCCAAATCATATTTGAGTTTGTAAGAGTTCTGTAGCTATGTTAGCGGTGTGGTGCATGCTGGGAACTCACAGATTCAGGGTTGTGTTCCTGCGCCGTGTCATGGTGGGCCAACTCATCATCACGGAGCTCTTTAATCAGCTGGAGCGGAGGAATGACAAGGGGCCACAGTGACCGCGGGGTCAGGGCCAAACTAAACATATACATACTGTATGTATGTGTATGTGTGTGGAGCGGGGAGCTGGTATATACGAATATGCAGTCTACACAGACGATACAATACAATAGACATGTATATCTATAGACATGTATATCTATAGACATGTATATCTATAGACATGTATATCTATAAAATGTTTGTCAGCTGACTGACTTGGTCCCTCTGAGACTTCAGCACTCATCTAGATGTTCAGATTCACACATGGAAACTACCAGAAACCAGGCTGAGACTTTCATCTGTGGTCGCTAATGATCAGGAACTCCTTACTGTACATGTGTATTTATTACATTTACATTACATTTATTCATTTAGCAGACGCTTTTATCCAAAGCGACTTACAGTAAGTACAGGGACATTCTCCCTGAGGCAAGTAGGGTGAAGTGCCTTGCCCAAGGACACAATGTCATATAGCCACAGCGGGGGCTCAATCTCACAACCTTCCGATCATGAGGACAACACCTTAACCATTGAGCCATCTGACCCCATCTAGTTTGTTTTCTTTTTGAAAATCTGGTGAGGTGTTGGGGATAAAAAAGGCTTGTTGTTGTTGCAGCTTTAGCGTATGCTATGAGGACACTGTCTCTAAGGTGACACTCTCTCGCTAACGCCCCCTGGTATTTCTAGACACAGAAACACGCAATGTGCACGTGAGTTTACTTGTGTGAGCACAGAGGGGCCATTCAAGGTGACGCAACATCTCTTGGCAAATGGATCATAAAAGTTAAACTGTTCCACAAGTGCAGCATTATTTGTGTACGTACACTCGCAAAATATTTAGGATTATTTTAATTGTAACAGAATTACTTTATTATTATGATAGGCTTTGATGAAATATATATCCATGTAATATAATTTGGTGTGTTTATTTATTAAGTGAAGCTTTCACATTGCTTCCAAACACACTCTGTACTCATGGAGTCACTTACAATACCCAAGCATGTGTCAGATTCAATGGAAGTGTGATGTGACTGAGGTCTATGGGACTGTCACTTTGGTGGCAGATTCTGTCCAAGTGTGATGAGTGTGACTAGCAGGGGGATGATGATAGGGTGGGTGTGTGTGTGTGTGTGTGTCTGCGTGAGAGACACACACATGCAGAGTGAGTGTGCGCGAGTGTGTATGTGTGTGTATGAGCAAGTGTGTGTGCATGTGTATAAGCGTGTGTGTGTGAGTGTGCATGTATTTCTGTGCGTGAGTGTGTGTGTGTATGTGCATGTGTTTGTGCGTGTGTGTGATACCCACCTGCAGCAGCTTAGTGTACTTCTCTGGGTCTGCCTCCATGAGTTCCCTGATCTGACTGTTGTAGTGCTCTGATACACTCTCCTCCACTGCTGCAGTGCACGCCATCGCCCCCTCTTCCCCCAGCAGGGCAGAGGATGCTCCTACAACCACACACACAACTCCATGTTATCCCAGTAATCCTACCATGTCCTCTCATATAACCATTAACCCCCAATCCCCAGTGTAATTCTAAACCCCACACTAATTCTAACCATAAAACCCTCAAAAGCACTGGCAGTTGTGGAGCCCAGCAGAAGAGCACCTGATCCCCACCAAGGTGATAAGACTGAGATCCCCAGAGAGGTGTGGAGCAGGGGCCTCTTACCCAGAGCGAAGCCAGCCATGTCCCACAGAGGCAGCAGGACCGTGGGCCGCACACGCTGCTCCCCCAGGATCTCCTGGAACTTCTGCAGGTGACTCTTCTCCTGCTCCCACATCTCCTGCAGGGAGAGAGAAGTGCCATCGTTGTAATAGATCAGGGAGAGGGATGTGCCATCGTTAATACTAGATCAGGGAGAGGGAAGTGCCATCGTTGTAATAGATCAGGGAGAGGGATGTGCCATCGTTGTAATAGATCAGGGAGAGGGAAGTGCCATCGTTGTAATAGATCAGGGAGAGGGAAGTGCCATCGTTGTAATAGATCAGGGAGAGGGAAGTGCCAATGTTAACGCAAGATCAGGGAGAGGGATGTGCCATCATTAACACAATATCAGGGAGAGGGATGTGCCATCATTAACACGAGATCAGGGAGAGGGATGTGCCATCATTAACACAAGATCAGGGAGAGGGATGTGCCATCGTTAACACGAGATCAGGGAGAGGGATGTGTCATCGTTAACATGAGATCAGGGAGAGGGATGTGCCATCGTTAACATGAGATCTGGGAGAGGGATGTGCCATCGTTAACATGAGATCAGGGAGAGGGATGTGCCATCGTTAACATGAGATCAGGGAGAGGGATGTGCCATCGTTAACATGAGATCAGGGAGAGGGATGTGCCATCGTTAACACGAGATCAGGGAGAGGGATGTGCCATCGTTAACACGAGATCAGGGAGAGGGATGTGCCATCGTTAACACGAGATCAGGGAGAGGGATGTGCCATCGTTAACACGAGATCAGGGAGAGGGATGTGCCATCGTTATACTAGATTGGGGATCATGGATAGGGATGTGCCATTGGCGGGGAATCTAACCCAGGATCGCAAAGCAAGCCTTTTCCAGAGCCCCCAGGCCAGTTGGTCTACCTGTATGAGGGCACCCGCTGGTGTCTTCCCCAGCACGGCCATCTGGCCAGCGTAGATGCGGCTGGCGCCAAACTCCCCGGCGTGGTCCACCCGCAGCATGCGGTGCAGCATGGCCCGCTCCTCGCTGTCCAGCTCTGCGGGCAGAACACCGTGGGAACACGACGCTCCCAGGGACACTACAGCTGGGGCAGACACACCATGACACAAGCACTAGCATCTTCATCATGTATGGCACAGGACAGTAAATCCTCCTACAGTGGTATGGTCTGGAGAGAATCCTGATAGGGTGACTAAAGGGGAGGTTTTCCATTTAACTCTTCACATTCCAACACAAACTGAACATGCAGAATATAAGGGTTTGTTTATGAAACACTGACTTCAGATTTGAGATTTAGGTTTGTGTTAAAAATAAAATTAGAACAGATTACTTAGAATGCATCCTCTCTGAGGGTACAGAGGGCCTTGCATGTTCCCCACTGAATGTTTCAAGTGAGTCCCACTTTTAATCATTTGATAGCTGCTCATGAATAAAAACTAAAAAGAAGTGTAAAACTTGCGTGGTGATGTTAATTGCTAGTTGCTAGTGGTGCTATTTACAAACTGGACAACCTTATGCTGATAGTCAGGCTGCTGCTAAAGTGGGCGTGCAGTGTTATGCAGTGTTATGAGATCTTTTGAGAAACTACATTGCTTACCTTTATCATTTGAGCAAAGTTGCCGTGTTGGACCAAACGCCCAAACTGCTGATTTGCTTATTAATATGCGCGGTTTTAGAACGTTGTGCATGTTGGGGAAGCTTAGCGGGTCAATATACTTCTTAGTTTGTCATTGAACTGACAGCGCCTGTTACAGAGGAACAGAAAGAGGCGCTTCTTAGTGACGTCGCGATAAGCCTCAGCCAAATACATGTGTTAATGGTGAGAGACTAAAGATAGGTATGGTAGGGAATACGCATTACAAATTGTATGCCTACTTTTGTCGGATTCATGTGTTGCTGTGGAAAAAGTCCGCATAATCCAAACGTCATTGTGTGTAAAAAATAAAATCTAACCAAAGAAATGTTTGATTTTAATATTAAGTTCAGCCTTCATCATTACTCGCATTTTGCTGTTCATTTTTAATCAAAGTTGTTATCAGTTTTGAAAAACAGGGGGCAGTCTTGGGCACACAAGTATTCCGTTTATGTGACGGTGGAAAGGATGTCTGACAGTCAGTCAGTCTCTTCCTCCCCCCTCCCCCCCCCCCCCCCCCTCTCTCTCTCTCTCTCTCTCAGCACCTGTATCATAATATAATGTTATAACCTCTAGAGCTGTCCCATATAAATAATTCCTTGTTGATGCAGCACCAACTCCACTTGGTACAGTTTAATCAAACATGTGGTAACCAACTCTTTACATGGTGTAGTCTTTAAACATTCCTGTTGCTTCATATCGACCGGAGGCATATGAGACCAAACCATTTATGGGTTACCACACGGTTAACCACCACTGACATGGTTGGCTTACACCTTTTTTGAGGCATCTCAAACATTGTTATTGTTATGACTGAGGCTATACAGTTCATAATTTATTACATGAGCTCACAGGTGCCACAACCCTCGATGTGCTTTTCAGGGAAAGGGTGTTTCTTATTTATGCTCGTTTGTAAAGCTTTCTTGGAAGTCGCTTTGGATAAAAGTGTCTGCTAAATGAATACATGTAAATGTGTTTCGATGAAGAGAGACAGTAGCGAAAGACAGTGACACAATACTAGACAAAGAAAACAGAGGAGCATCATGTGAAAAAGGAGAAGCTTCATTAAGGCGTGGGTTTACAGAAGGGATTGAGGGTTGGACAGAGAGAGAGAGAGAGAGAGAGAGAGAGAGAGAGAAGACCAAGTCTGTTTGGAATGTGGCCTGCCACTTTGTGGTTTAGGTGAGGGGGTGGAGGTAGTTGGGGCCGGAGCTGGGGGGGGGGGGGAGGTGGGGCACCGCAGTTCGAAACACCGTCCTCCTCATTATCATTAAGGCAGTCTGATGAAAGTTGACTTGGTGTTACGCAACAGTCCGTATCCCTACCAGAAGTTGTGTCCTCCTGGGGCAGACTAGGCAGGAGAGCATGCTGGGTAATATAACCTAAGGACGGCAGCTTAGACTGTGAATGTAGAGTGGAGTTTCCTTGTTTTCTAGTTAAACAAGCAACATTATGCGATGTGAGCTTAGAGAAGACTCCTACGTGTCTCCACCTTTGGTACGCGACACCCAGAGTTCCTGCTGCCGTGAATTTCAACAAAATTATACAGTCATAAGTTTGCCTTGTGTTCGGCTCAAATATCGAAGTTACAGAGAGGAAATATTTTTTCAAATGGTATCACGATGCCTCTGACTCCTTATCAAGGAGGTGTTTTGTCTTTTAAGTCTAATTCAAGATCCAAGTACCGACACTATCTGACGGAGAGGAAAGACTGAGCATCTCTTGGTGGACAGTGGTGCTGTACACTCTTCCTAGTTTTGCCATAACGGCCCCCAGCCTTGCAATATAGCAAAGGAAAGACATGTCCTTCTGTACGCTCTACAGTAGCTTCTCGCCAAGAAATTTCCGGAAGCGTTTGTCAAAGGCGTCTTCAACCACACCTTTGAGAACAGCTCTATGAATGCAGGTGTAGGGTTTAGGTGAGGTCACGTCTTCCGGTCAATCCGGTGGTACTTCAGAGCACAACTAGGTATTTCTCTCTCATGTTAATCATCTTAGTCTTCGTGTGTTGTTCTTAGTCAAGCAACATTCCCATACCCAGTCGAAGCTTTTGAAGTGAAATGTTGGAATTCTGAATGCCTAACAGTAACACCGTGCTTTGACAAATTTAGCACCAAAAAAAAGATATCTTTTAAATCTATAGCCATCCATGTCAGCTTGCCTGATTCTTTAAAAATATTCTTCATGTCGTAACTAATCATTGTTAAGGTGCAAGTGTTTGCTGGCAAACAAACATGAGAAAACACTTTAGTAAGAAAGACATTTCCCGCTGAAAGAGCCTTTGGTGACCTTTGCATTTCTGAACCGATGTAGTTCAAAACACTGAGAACGATCTCCCTCATGCCATGAACACGAACCTCTGCTTTTCCCCACCTCGCTGTTTAAGATGACAACAGTGGATACATCTTGTGCAGGTTGGGCTCACCGCAGTCTCTTACTTGGCTTCATCTTGGCAACAGGCCACACTCCTGACCTCCTGCAGTCGCTGCGACGTTTCCACGGGAGCAGCAGAGCGTCCCACCATGCATGGATGACCTCCACACATCCCAGTCTCAATCTTCTGGCCCTGAGCCTTAACCTCTTGTTTACACGTCTCGTTCCAAAAACGACTGAAAAGCCCTTTCCCCTACGCCTCTTACCTCTCTCAGTGATTCCTTCCCTTCTGGGGTACGGTGCTATATTTATTTGTCTCCCTGTCTGAGAATGCAAGGGGCAGAAAGAAATGACTGCATTATTTTGACCAGACTGTCAGTGGGCGTCTGCCAGAGAGACCAGGAGAAAAGAGGACTTCACCCATCTTTGGTGTACCACAACTCGGTCACGGTGGCTTGGGGCAGCCTGGTCTGCTGCTGGAGCAGTGGAGGTGATGCCTGAGTTGTTCAGTTGCAAGTTTGGGCGAGAACGATTCTCTCAGCCGGCCCACGTCCGGGCATGTGAGCGTACACGTGTACCAAAGTGTGCGTTTAGTCGATTAAAGCAGAGGTCACCAATCCTGGTCCTGGAGGCCCACTGTCCTGACAGTTTTAGATGTTTCCCTGCTCCAGCACACCTGATTCTAATGAATGGGTTGTTATCAAGCTCTGTGGAAGCCTCATAATGACACGAGTGCACTGGAGCAAGGGAACTTCAAAAACTGTCTGAAGATTTACATTTAGCAGATGCTCTTATCCAGAGTGACTTACAGCAAGTACAGGGACATTCCCCCTGAGGCAAGTAGGGTGAAATGCCTAGCACAAGGACACAACTTCAATAAGTCACAGGCGAGAATCGAACACACAACCTTCTGATCATGAGTCCAACACCTTAACTGCTGAGCCTCCTGACTCCAGAACAGTGGCCTTCAAGGCCCAGGATTGGTGACACCTTGGTTAAAAAATGTGACAGGGTTGACATGGGAAGAACAGAGAGAGAGAGAGAGAGAGAGACAGAGAGATTGAGAGATTGAGAGAGAAAATAATGGAGAGGGATGGAGTTGAACAGAAACAGAGGGAGAGGAAGTGAGTGCGTCAGAGATGCAGGAAAATTAAGAAAAGCTGATGAAGACGTAAGAGTGGAGGAGGCAGCCCAAGAGAGACAAAGAAAAAAAGAAAAAAGATCGAAAGAGCATAGAGAAAGAAAGACCTAAGGGTGGAGAGGGATCATCAGCAGAGACGTGAAGACTGGACTTGAGGGCCTGGAAACACTCAGAGCGCAAACATTGTATTTTTTTGGGAGAAACAAGGGCATTGTTTATCTCCCAACCACAAGCCTCCCAGTAGGTGTGGATAGGAATGTAATATGGAGGACATGTCCTGTAGATGTTACTTAACTGTAGACCACCTCTGCTTATCAGGAGACTGAGATAAGACTGGAGGGTAAAACACAAAATTAAGTCACCAAGTAGCACTGTCAGCTCATCTCAAAAACACCAGGGTCACATACTGAGCACGTGCAAACACTGGCCAATCCTTCCGGAATTTCTTCAATTGAGGGAATACAATAAACATGGTATTAGAACAGTCCTAACGGAACAAAGGTAAGCTAAATACACCTGAAACACAAATATATCAAGTGTTTGTGTGTATTTGGCTCAAGTTTAACAAGTCAATTGGGACCCAACCCACTCTATTGAGCCCTGAACAGATAAAGTTGGCGTTAAAGTCAACGGCATATAAACAAGGTAAATATAGAGTAACCCATTACCTAGAGTGTTACTCCTTGTAAAACTAGTGTAGGTATTCGGGATTCAACCGGGAAACTTCTGATTACAAGCCTGACTCCCTAACCGCTCAGCCATCTGACTCCCTAATATTAAAACGTACTACAGGGCCTGACAATAGTGTTTCATTCACACTTGATGCCATATTTGGCGTCTGAATATGTGTCAAATGATTAACAACAAGAATCCGTTGTGAAATGTCATCTTGGAAGGTTTTTAAGCATGGCCCCCAGAGGCTGGTTTCTCTCATGTCAGATGTCTGGGATCAGATCCAGAACAGATAGAGATGTCTTGTCCCACTGCTCCGGAGGTAACACACCAGGCAGAGCTGGATAGAGCAGAGATGTAGCAGGAGGAAATCAGTTTTAACATCCAGACGCAGAGCCGTCATCATTTTGGCAAGTCACAACACAGGCCCATCAGCCTAAGGGGGGGGGGGGGAAGAGACGCTCTTCCAAACTGTAGGAGTGCAGGTCTGTTTCTGTGGTCGGTCATTCACAGGTGTGGCATCATCATGTGCGCATATCTCTCTGCAAAACTCGTCCACCTCCTTCCATCTATGGATCTACTCCTCTTCGCCCTCTCCTCTCCTTCCCCACCTCCCTCCCTCACCCCCATCTCTCTCTCGCTCCATCACACCCTTTTCTATTTCCGGGTCAAGATCAGGAAGACTGTCCCTAAGTGTTTCGATGACGCTGATGCTGAACATCCCCCCGGTCTGTTCAGACGGATGTCCCGAGTCTCTTGGCTTCTCCCTCAGACAGCGCTACTCCCTGGATCAGACTCCCAGGAGCCCTGGAGACTAGAGCACTGTTGTTACTGGAAAGCCAGAGCGTCACGGCCTAACTGGACTGAAGTAAACATTAGAGGATGGGAGCGGCGGCCTGATTTGAGGCGTGTTTGTTCCTATATGCTGCGGCTGAAGGGGGCTGTCTAGGGCCTGGACTGCCCGCTGACCTGTCTGGCAAAGAGGAAGGAGAGGGAAAGGGGGGGGGGGGGGCGAGAGAGGAAGAGAGAGCGAGATCTAACGGTGCCCAGTAGTACTTAGAATGTTGATGCCTGGAGTCACTTCAAGTCTCTCTCTCTCTCTCTTTCGCTCTCATACAGACACAGGTTTACAAAAACAGACAACTGACTTGACTTGTTGCATTTCCCATGACAATGCCAGAGCAGTTATCCTACATTAGGGAGAATTAATTTAAACCACTGGCTCGCTGACTGCATCATTTATACAGATACATTTTGATGCAGGGGTACAGGGGTATTCACACACATAATTGTGTAAATATCATGTACTGTAAACCTGATCGAAATGCCTCAATGCCATACTTCATGTTAGAATGCGCTTTATGTACATTGTGTGTATGTGTTTGCAAGGTCTATAATTAACATTAGCATCACATATAACACACCCTAATGCAGCGTTCTTCAACCTTTGTCCTCAGGGACCCCCTGCCCTAAAGATTCTAGATGTTTCCCTGCTCCAACACACCTGATTCAAACGAATGGCTGTTATCTATCGCTGCTGAATTCCAATACAACCCCTTAATTTATTGTTACACCACCGACTAAAGCTAATTCCTCATATGTGTAAACCTACTTAACAATCAATCAGATTCAGATTTTACATTTACCAGATGCTTTAATTCCAAAGCAACTTGCAGTAAGTACAGGGACATTCTACCTGAGACAAGTAGGGTGAAGTGCCTTGCCCAAAGACACAATGTCACATAGCCATAGCCGGGGATCGATCTCACAACCTTCCGATCACGAAGCCAACGCCTTAACCCTTTGAGCTATCTGACCCTGAATTCCTTATAAGTGATGACAAAATAGGTTCCTCTTTGGGGATCTGGAAAGGGATGAATGGGGAACTCAGAAACTGCACAAAGAGGAGGAAGAGGACTAAGAAAAGAAAGAGTTAGAGACTGGTAAGGTCCAATACAGGAAAATACAGACAAAAGCAGAAAGAGAGAGAGAGAGAAAGAGAAAGTAAGAAAGAAAGGTGGTCACCCCCACCTATAAGATTAGTGGGTTGGCCTGTCCACAAAAACAGGACAGAAACTCAGACCGGTACTCATTACCCGATCGGAGTGTGTGTGAGACAGAACAGATAGCTTCTGTGAGCGTGCATGTGTGCTTACCAGAAACCCTGACTCAGCAAGAAATACTGAAAAAATAACACACACATCGAGAGAGAGAGAGAGAGAGAGAGAGAGAGAGAGGAGAGAGAGAGAGAGAGAGAGAGAGGAGAGAGAGGAGAGAGAGAGAGAGAGGAGAGAGGAGAGAGAGGAGAGAGGAGAGAGAGAGGAGAAAGGAGAGAAAGAGAGGAGAGAGACAGAAGAGAGAGCTGTAGAGAAACTGGATAACATCCCACCTACACAACTACAATTACACCTTAAAAGCACAACCGAAAAGCACACTTGTTTCAGAGCGCTGAAGTTATGCACACGCGTGACTTCAGAGGGAGAGAGAGGGAGAGGCACACACACACACACTGACAGAGGAGAGAGACGGGAGAGAGGCAAAGAAGGGGACTTCTTGTGGAAGACTTCTTTTTCACCTGGAAAACCTTAATTTCAATTTCTTTGAAAGAAGACAGGACTCTCCCTGAAGAAGAAAGCAAAGAAGAGCCGAGCGGAGGAGGAGGAGGAGGGGACGAGGAATGGATAATCTTTGCAGCCTCAGTGGTCTGGATGCTTTCTGGGTGAGTGACAGAGACAAGGGGAAGAGGAAGAACAGAGAGAAGAGCCACTCTTTCCGACATAGTTACATAGATGACTTCTTTGTCGTTTCATCTGTAGACGTAAAGTTAGGAAAGTGTTTCAGCTGTATGACAGCATGATGAACTAATTCTTGTCCTGCATGAGCGGTTAGACTGGGAGCAAAGCTACAGAGCTGAAACTTTGGTCTGTTTGATGGTGAAAGTGTGCGTACCTGTCGGATTCCCTCGGTCTCCCTGAGGTCAACGTGTTTCTTCGCTGCCTCCCCCCCCCCCCCCACATCCCCCATCAATACGACCCGCACACGATCAATACAACTCAAACTTCGATTAAAGGGTGAAAGGAAGCGTATGTAGGAAATGTGTTTACCAGACAGCAGTGTTTCCCTCTAAAAGGCCTGCCTGCAGACACAACACAGGCTGTAGATATCTGTGTATCATACAACATGGATCCTTTCTACAGTTACTGACCATCAACACACTGTAAAATCCAGACTGAACTGTATTTCTGAGACAAAAACAACATTACATGTGCAGCACAATGGTAAGGTTACATAAGGTTATCAATTGGAAGTGGTCAGTCAATCTATATTTATTAGAACTCAACCATACCGGTGATGTTGTGTACTCAGATGGGGTATGAAAATGATTAACAGAAAACATCACTGGAAAACCTCCTTCAATAACCGAGACTTACAGTTGGGGGTTTCACCAAGTATTCATGAAGCGGTTTGAATATTGTTTTTAAGCAAGCAGGACTGTGTCTATCCCCAGCCACATGTTATCTTTCCATCCATGTTGAACTCTAGCTCATTAGCAAGACATTGCAGAAGGTAACACATTTCACAGTGACTACTATAACTTCCGCGTATACAAAAGAAAAGTGCCGTTAGTAGACAATGTACAATACACGTTTGTTTATGTGAAGTATGTAAAGAGTTATTTAATATGGTGGGAACGACTTAAAGTTCTGTCATTTAAAAAAAATCTAAATAGTGTTGATTCAGCTCCAATAAATTCTTTTTACAATAGGCTACTCCACATTCAGATTACATGAACCACCATTTAACTTACGTAGGAATGTCAACAGGAGAATTTTGTAAGTAAATAGGGATTTATTAACCATAATAAGTTAATTATACATTGAAGCATCAGTGTGGCTTGATTTTTGTATTGCCACTGTCACACACTCACTGGTTGATGTGAGGTTACGAATTTCGGAGAATTTGTGTCCACCACTTTATGAGTGATTAACTTGCATGATCCTGTCTTTGGCTGTTAAACTGTAACAAGAACTGTATTCAGGTTCTCTCTCCTCGCAGCCCTTGACCAGCTCTGTAGTGTACTGGCCTATCGTGACTGTAGGGGAGAAAGGGGTAAGTTGAGCCACACTTGGTTTCTAGACAACGATAAAAAATTTTTTTAAAGACCACTCAATTCACCCCTCATTTGGATTAAGGACCACTTTTGGGAGAAGAGCTACATCAAATGTGAAGCTTACCAGTAATGCACATCTTGAATTAAATGTACATACCGGTAGTTTAATTTGAGACATTACTGTTATGCCCTGTCTTTAAATACGCCTCAAGTACAAACTGGCTCAAATTACCCCTTTGTCTCCTAAGTGGCAAGTTGGTGATACCGCTTTTCTTTCATTACCAAGAGTGCAGTCGTTAGCGAGGGCGATTTCACACCCGCTCACTAAAATCCAGACGCGGCTGTACAAGTGCCAGTTGTTGCCTGCGGATCACATTGGCGCTGCGCGATGAGAGAGAAGTTGGGACTCGTCCTCGTCCACAGCGGAGCGCTGATGTTCCGAGTGGAACTTGTGTCTAGCACACTCGCTAAGAGCAACACAGAATCAACACACACATCTACAGACAACCACAAAGACTGTGTCCTGAGAGTCTAACCGCTCCTCCACAACCCTCATCACCGAACTTAGGAAGCGAGTGGGATGAATCCTCCAGTTTGTCATGTTAACTTCCTGAGGCCACCCCAAAATATGTCCAAACCAGGAGATGTCACTTTGAAAACTGTCCCGTTTAACCGCATTGAAAAATAGATGGCTAGCTAGGAAATTCCCCCCTCCATGTTGCAGAGAACAAGACATGGTTCTAAGGGGCATGTTTCAGGAACGATAAGTAAGAAAGTTCATTGATGGGTCAACCATGTCTTTTGAACTCACTGATGAGTTTGCACTCATTCTCATTTTTTAATCATTCAAAACCAGCAAATATTCATACACACACTTATACAGATACACAGACACACACACACAAACACATCCACTAACATCCACACTGTATCAATCAGTACCATCTGGGCATGAGTCAACCGAGGTTTAAAGTTCTTTGAGCAAATCAACATTTACAACCTGCCACTGATTGAACACACCAGTGACACTACAGAAAAGACTCACATCCAGAGTGACTTCACGTCCTCCTGAGCAATGTGGACTGCGGACAGTAGATCATGTGACTCATAACGAAACAGATCCATTCCCAGACATGACCCAGTCTTTAACCACAACTTTCCCAGAAATAACCCCCTGATTCCTCCCCGAATAGACTTTCTTTCTCTCCACCGTTTGTTCAATCTCTTAATGACAACAGAAGAACCAGATGCAGACCAGTGAGACCACTTATACGCTGTGGGAAATGTTCAGGGTTCGGGGAGAGTGAAAAATCTTGAATGTTCTTGTAGAACATGACCCGTGTTCTGTCCTGTGGTGTTGTGTGTTCCAGGACTGGAACCTTACGTGGTACACGCCCCACCCAGACTTGACCCAGTGCTTCCAGCACACGGCTCTGGTGTGGTTCCCCTGTCTGTACCTCTGGCTGTGTGCACCCCTGTACCTCCTGTTCCTCTGGTTCAGAGACCATGGACGCATCTCCATGTCCAGCCTCTGCTGTGCCAAGATGGTAAGGGCGGGGGGTCGGGAGGGGGCGGGGGCGTGTTGTGTCTGATGTCGCATCCTTGTCTTCGGCATTTGATTTGTGTGTGTCTGTTTGCATGTGAGATTAAATGAAAAGTAAATGTGATTTGTGACCAAGCGTGTTGGAGTGTGTGCTTTTCTTTTGGTGCGTGTGTCTGTGTGTTTACGCTTTCTGTGTAGAACATCCACATGTCGAACCTTACCCAGATCCACAGCCTCCCCTCCTCCCCTCCCTTCTCCCCAGGTCTTGGGCATGTGCCTGGCCTCATTCGGCCTCCTGGAGGTCTTCTACCTGCTGGTGAAGAGGCACCAGGAGATCAAGCAACACATGGTCTTCCTCCTCAGCCCAGTCATACGCACCCTCACCATGGTAACGCCCTCGGACCCCCACATGACGAGGGAAGCGGGGTGGGTTAGGATTATTCCAGGAGCCCTGGCAATCCAGGAGGCCCAGCAGAACCCCATATTTCTGACCACGCTCATTATAAAGCTGGACACTGGGACGCTTTCACATCAACAAGGACATAATTTGCAAGAGAACAGAACAATGAGGACCACTTATGGTACATGTGTGCATGCAGGCCCGCTACTGTACATGTCACCATTTTGAACTAAAGTTCATCCCACACCTGTGGTCTGCTTCACAGACACCACAGTCAACAAGAGACTGTAGTTAGGGAGCTTTTTTAGAGCCAGTCCAGACAAGATAGGGCAGCCAGGCTCTTTTTAAGGAGACGCATCTTATAGGATAACTCGTCTTTGGAAGCAGTCAGAAATAGACTGGGAGTTCAGCTGAGGGGTCAGAGGTTTTCCAAAGGGGTTCTTGAACTAAATTCAAAAGGTGTTCAATCCATTCCTCTCCTCCCCCTCTCCTCCCCTTCGCTTCACCTCCTCCAGCTCCTGGCAGTTTGTGTGATCCAGTTGGAGAGGCTGAGGGGCGTTCGCTCGTCCATCCTCCTCTTCCTCTTCTGGACCCTGGCTGTGGTTTGCTCCGTGGTTCCCCTCAGGGCCAACATCCAGCAGATCATCGATGAGGTGAGGCTGATCGAAACCTTCACGCTTCTAGGAGCCTGAACACAGCATGTGTGTCTTTGTCCCTCTCTCTCCCCCTCTCTCCCCCTCTCACCCTCTTTTTCTCTCCCTCCTCCTTTTCTTTCTCTCTCGTTTCTCCCTCTCTCTTTGTCTAACCCTGTGAATGCCTCTGTAAGTGTGTCTGGTGGTCTGTCTGAGTGGAGGCCTGAGTGTCTGGGTGTCTGGGTACTGCTGGAAGTCTCCGCAGACAGAGATAGGAAGCCACACTCGTTTGCAGGAATTCGGTCATAACTCCATCCTTTCTCCTCTGCCTGTCTGTCTGCCGGTCAGTCTGTCTGTCTGTCTATCTGCCTGTCTGTTGTGGTGTCGTACCTACGGCTCTCTATTTGTGTGCATCAAACTATGCACAGCAAATGGAAGGGATTGAGATACATTTTCATCTGCAGTTGTTCTATGCACTGCATGACGGATGGCAGAATGTGGCGGGTCGATTTGTGTTATTTTAAGCGTACACACAGACACACACACTGATATTCCTACCGTACACGCATACACATCTTTAATCGCCGACTTAGGTTTGGTGGTGAAAGCCATAACTGCCAGTGGATTTGCCAACAGCTTTATGACTGAATAAAGCGAGGCCAGAAATGTGTGTAACACAGCATTGAGCAATGTTTACCAATCCTTTAACTGAGTTAGGATTCTTCCACGTAGATAACACGTCTCCAACAAAAAGTGACATTGCTTCCTATATTTCATTAGTCATTAAAACTAACATGAAACCATTGGAGCTGCACACACACAAACACCAACACAAACACATGCACGATGCAAGCATGCAAAAACACACATTTCAAAACGCGAACGGACACACAGATACTGAAGGGTATCATGTGAAACCTCTCTCTCACACACACACGGTGTCCCTCACTATTTTGTTCCTCGGGCCAACCAATAATGTTCCCAGCGTGACCTCGCCCACTCCTTGGTGTTGACTTGTGAGGTATGGTAGGGGTGTGGCACCAGAGAAATGCACGGTACGGTTTAACCATGGCTGGTGGCTGGGGTTACCAGTGTTCATTCCTGTGTGTGTGACTTGGTGTGTGTGTCTATTTGAGTGCATGTTTGAGCATGGGTGTTTGTGTTGGAGTGTCTGTATGGTTGAGTGTGTGTGTTTCAGTGTGGAGGGGGATGGAGTCTGGATCGAATATAGAATGGTAAGAAAGATGTGGCTGTGAGGTAGACTTGGGGAGATCCCTGGATGAGGGATGTGAGGCTGGATGAAAATCCCCTCAGTCTCTGTCTGCTTTTCTCTCTTTCCTGCTTCCTCCCTCTCCCTCTCTCTCTCTCTCTCTCTCTCGCCTTCTCCCTCTCTCTCTGTTCCACAAACAGTCAGGGGTTGACTGTGCTCTGCATAGTCTTTCTGGTGTGGTGGCATGGAGAGAGAGAGAGAGAGAGAGAGAGTGAGAGAGAGAGAGAGAGAGAGAGAGAGAATGGGATATTGTGATTTAAAAGGTACCACAAGCTTAGTGTTTCTATGAGTTTAGTGAGGTTTAATCCCAAAAGTTAGACCAACTACAAAATCACCACCCCACCCCTCCACCCCCACTCCCTACTAACTGTTATATTACTGCATAACCCAACCTGATGACCGCACGTCGATGACATCTCCTCATCGGAGGGCTCCAGCCAACCAGCAGCCCTGATCTGGCGGTGTCTCCCCAGGGTTTCTCTGCGGACGCCATGCGCTTCCTGGCTTTCCTGGTGTGCTTCTCTCTCCAGCTGACGCAGATGATCCTCTGCTGCTTCTGTGACCAGAGACCCGTCTCTGCCAAGCACACCCACATCAAGGTCAGAGGTCAAGCTGTGCTGAGAGGAAGAGGAAGGGAGAGAGAGAGAGAGACAACAGGGGCAGAGAGAGAGATAGACAACAGGGAGAAAGAGAGGGCGAGAGACAACATGGAGAAAGGGAGAGAGAGGAGGAGAGACAACAGGGGCAGAGAGAGGGGGAGTGTTGTGTCACTGTGTCAGGTGTGTGTTGTGTCCTGCAGAACCCATGTCCTGAGGAGGACGCGTCCTTCCTGTCTCAGTTCTTCTTCTGGTGGTTCAGTGGGTAGGACTGCCATAATAGTGTCATATTCATCATCATCATCATCATAATAATGCATTATTTTAACACCCCTTTTTTGTTCTTTTCACCCTCCCTCTCCTCCCACCACTCTCCCTTCCCTCCTTTCCCCTCCCCCTCCCTCCCAGGCTGGCGATGCGGGGCTACCGCTCTCCCCTGCAGGCGGAGGACTTGTGGGCCCTGAGAGAGCAGGACAGCTCAGAGAGGATCATTTCAGACCTGGAGAGGCAGTGGGCTCGCCAGTGTGCCAAGCTGCAGCAGTGAGACCATGCTGCACAAACCTGTGTAGCCACCATAGCGCACAGGACAGAGAGAAAGACAAAGCACTGATTAGGATTTACAAAATACACATGGATCTCATCTCCTCTCCTCCTCTCTCCTCTCCTCTCTCCAGGAAGGAGCGCAGTATGGGGGGTTCGGGGGCGGCCAGGCTGACAGAGCAGACCCAGCTGCTGACCAAGCTGAGGCGTGAGCAGAGCTCCGGGGTTTGCCTCCTCCGGACGCTGGCCCAGAGCTTCGGGCCCTACTTCCTTACCGGAACCCTCTGCCTCGTCATCCACGACGCCTTCATGTTCGCCTTACCGCAGGTGCTCAGGTGAGGCGCTGCCTGAGGGTGACCAAGTGTGTGTGTGTGGGAGGGAGCGAGGGGTTGTATGAGAGTGTGTCAATGACCCACCTCCGTCTGAAAACAACCCCCTTCGCCAACAGTCTGCTGCTGGGCTTCATGCGTGACGAGGACGCCCCCTTGTGGAAGGGTTACCTGTACGCCTTCCTCCTGTTCCTGCTGTCCAGCCTGCAGTCGCTGTTCAACCACCAGTACATGTACTCCTGCTTCACTGTGGGAATGAGGGTGAAGACCGCCGTCATGGGCCTGGTCTACAGGAAGGTGAGGAAGGGAGGGGAGCCGCAACTCCCATGATTCTGTGGGAGGGGGGAGGGGGGGGTCGGTGGAGCTGTCTCACTTTTCGTCAAGTTGCTTTTCATTTGTTCGTGTCCAAATATCTTTACGGTCCGTTAGCTTGTTTGTGCTTTCATCCATGAGCCCTATTCATCCACCTTCCCCCTCCCCTCCCACCTCCACCACTCCACCCCAGTCTTTAGTGATCAACAGCGCCGCGCGGCGTTCCTGCACGGTGGGCGAGATCGTTAACCTGGTGTCCGCCGACACCCAGAAGCTCATGGACTTTGTGGTGTACTTCAACGCCGTGTGGGTCGCGCCCATCGAGATCGGCCTCTGCCTCTTCTTCCTGTGGCAGGTAACAGCGAAACACACCCTGGAACCTGCTCATCATGACCATGTTTGGTCATTTGAAGTCCCGTCTCTATTATCTCTACGCTGTTTATTCTTCTTTGGGATATTTCATTTGACTTGGACCGCATTCCTGTTCTCCTTCCGCTGTCTCCGTTTCCCCTGAGTGACAGCGCCTGGGCCCGTCAGCGTTGGCGGGCATCACCACGGTGATCCTCATCTTTCCCCTCAACGGATACATCGCCAAAATGAGGAGCAAGCTGCAGGTGAACACACACACACATATATAATGGATAAACACACAAGTTGAATCTATTGGTGATATCCAGAAGTTACACCCGTTCCTCCTGGTGTTTTCCATAACCATGCCCCCTGGTGTTCCGTAACCATGCCCCCTGGTGTTCCGTAACCATGCCCCCTGGTGTTCCGTAACCATGCCCCCTGGTGTTCCGTAACCATGCCCCCTGGTGTTCCGTAACCATGCCCCCTGGTGTTCCGTAACCATGCCCCCTGGTGTTCCGTAACCATGCCCCCTGGTGTTCCGTAACCATGCCCCCTGGTGTTCCGTAACCATGCCCCCTGGTGTTCCGTAACCATGCCCCCTGGTGTTCCGTAACCATGCCCCCTGGTGTTCCGTAACCATGCCCCCTGGTGTTCCGTAACCATGCCCCCTGGTGTTCCGTAACCATGCCCCCTGGTGTTCCGTAACCATGCCCCCTGGTGTTCCGTAACCATGCCCCCTGTGCCTCCCCCTGTTCCCAGGAGGTTCAGATGAAGTTTATGGACGGTCGGATCAAGCTGATGAACGAGATCCTGGGTGGGATCAAGATCCTGAAGTTCTACGCCTGGGAGCAGGCCTTCCTGGACCGGGTGGAGGGCCTACGCGAGAAGGAGCTGAAGGCCTTGAAGACATCCCAGATCCTCTACTCCCTCTCCATCGCCTCCTTCAACTCCTCCTCCTTCCTGGTGAGTGAGAACCAACAATGGTCAATGGTTAACGCTGGTGTGGTACCAAATACTGGTGACCTTTTAAAAACTGTGATCGGGGGGGTGGGGGGGGAGTTGTTCTGACAGCTTGCAATAATGTTCAGTAAAGCCTTCGGGTTAGTACTGGAAAGGTATTAGAACAACATCCCCTGGTTGTAGTTTTCGACAGGTCACCATTTTGACAGCCACCTAGGATTTACAAGGCCGTTGCTGGAAAGATACAGATTAATCGTTGGAGAGGTTCATGTTTCGCCATCCTGCAGATTGCGTTCGCCATGTTTGGAGTCTACGTGTTGATTGACGACAAAAACGTCCTGGACGCCCAGAAGGTCTTTGTCTCCATGGCGCTGATCAACATTCTGAAGACCCCTCTCAGTCAGCTGCCCTTTGCCATGAGCACCACCATGCAGGTCTGAGGAAAAAACTGAAGAACATTCAGTCTTAACCATAACTTAACCATATGCTGTATACCAGAGCCAAAATACAACTTCTGCTATGGTCTAACAGTTCATCACAGCCTAAATAACAGGTGCTGTATCGTACAGACTCGTGCCAATCCCAGTGCCATGGTTGGGGTTGGCATGAGGCTGTGTGGAGGGTGTTGGTTGTGGAGGGGTCATGAGGGGATGTGTTGTCTTCACTCAGGCCCTCGTCTCTCTGAAGCGCCTGGGAAAGTTCCTGTGCCAGGATGAACTCAAACCAGACAGTGTGGAGAGAGCTCCCTACAGCCCTGGTATGGAGAGACACACACACACTGACAGTCTGACACTCTCTCACACACACACAGTGATACACTCTCACTCACATCCACACACTCACATACCTGAAACAGTGGACACATTCTCAGTGCTGAGCATGCATCTTCACATCTTCACTTCTACACAACCCCACTGTAACGATAGTCACACACTGTACACAGAGAAGATGATTTTCAGGCATAAGACCCCCCCCCCCCATCTACTCAGATAATCCACCCCACAGGCCCAGACTCTGCCCACTACAGACCTGTTTCATCTTAAGACCTTTAATTGCATTGTGTTTAACACAATTACTGTCTCACACTGTGACAAATGTGTGAGGTTGTTGTGGGTGTTTTAAAAGTGTGTGTGTGTGTGCGTCTGTGTGTGGGCTTCAGATATCTTTCAACATGACAGTGTGGGTGTACAGTAAGAGAATAACTGTAAGGGTTTGCGGTCTACCAAACAGGATATATATAAATGGGGATTACCAAAGCTGCATGTCTCCAAACTGTAATTAAGAAAAGCTCTTAATGTGAAGGGAGCAGTGGTAGTTTTCCATAATCTCTTTTGAATTTGTCTGTCTGCCTGTCTCCTCTGTCTCTACATCTGTTTGCCTCTGTCTCTCTGCCTCTGTCTGCCTCTGTCTCTACCGCCGTCTCTGTCTCTGCCTCTGTTTCCCTCAACTTCCCTCTATCTTCCCCATCACTCTTTAGTTCTCTCATCCTGGGTGGTTTACAGTATTGCTTTCCTCCAGACGGCGACGGGGTGGTGATAGACAGCGGCACGTTTGCGTGGGCCCGGGAAGGCCCCCCCTGTCTGAGGAGGATCAGCCTGCAGGTGAAGAAGGGCTCCCTGGTGGCCGTGGTGGGCCAGGTGGGCTCGGGGAAGTCCTCCCTGCTGGCCGCCATGCTAGGAGAGATGGAGAAGAGAAGCGGCTCCGTCTGCGTCAAGGTCAGCTGGGGGGAAGGGGTGGAGTTTAACTGTGGGAGGAGGAGCTTGGCGTTCAACGTTTCTGAGGTAAACGCCCCGTTTTGTGTGTGTTTCTGTGTGTGTGTGTTCCAGGGCTCGGTAGCCTATGTCCCCCAGCAGGCCTGGATCCAGAACGCCACCCTGAAAGACAACATCCTGTTCGGCCAGGAAAGGAAGGAGAGTTGGTACTATCGGGTGGTGGAGGCCTGCGCCCTGCTGCCAGACCTGGACATTCTGCCCGCTGGAGACAGCACCGAGATCGGGGAGAAGGTATGAAAACACTCCTCTTAGTCCTGGATGTCTTTGTTTTGCGGAAAGGTCCAATAGCAGTGCCTGTCAGGGGGCTGCTATTGATGGAACGATGCATGGATGAAGTCATGCCATCAGACTGTCCAGTACGGTCCACCTCACCTCAGTGTTCTGCCCCTGGTTCCATCCCCCCAGGGTCTGAACCTGTCCGGGGGGCAGAAGCAGAGAGTCAGCCTGGCCAGGGCCGTCTTCAGGAGGGCAGATGTCTACCTGCTAGATGACCCCCTCTCGGCTGTCGACGCCCACGTTGGCCAGCACATCTTTGACAAGGTCGTCGGGCCCAGGGGAGTCCTCAAGGACAAGGTCTGCAGACAGACTGGATGGAGTTCACGTTTAGTCATACGGCACAGAACATGAAGACACACACCTTTAAAGACACTTGTTTACTTGAAATTCCTACCTCACCTTGTGTGTAGAATATTATAGCACAGAGAACAATCAATTTACATAGAACGTTTTTTTTTTGTCTTAAGTCTAGGTCTAATCCATGTCTAGGTAACTGGGCCTACATGTGTTCTTGAACTTTGAACCTCTCACTAGCATGTGTGTGTGTGTGTGTGTGTGTTCAGACTCGTGTGCTGGTGACCCACGGCCTGGGCTTCCTCCCCCAGGCGGACCTGATCCTGGTGATGGTGGAGGGAGAGATCACAGAGATGGGCTCCTACCTGGAGCTGATGGGGAGGAAGGGGGCGTTTGCAGAGTTCATCCGCGTGTTTGCTGGCACAGAGCGCAGAGAGAGCTCCACGCAAAGGGGTGAGAGCTCCATGCACAGGGGGGAGAGCTCCATGCACAGGGGGGAGAGCTCCATGCACAGGGGGGAGAGCTCCATGCACAGGGGAGAGAGCTCCATGCACAGGGGAGAGCTCCATGCACAGGGGGGAGAGAGAGCTCCATGCACAGGGGGGAGAGCTCCATGCACAGGGGAGAGAGCTCCACGCACGGGGGGAGAGAGAGCTCCATGCAAAGGGGTGAGAGCTCCACGCACGGGGGGAGAGAGGTCCATGCGCAGGGGAGAGAGAGAGGTCCATGCACAGGGATGTACAGGGCCGAACACTCGTCACACAGCAGTCGTCTGTAGCATTTTCAGGCCAGACTTGACCAAAAGAATAGGTTTGGCGTTCTCACCAACGTTGAAGGGATGGAGAAAGTGTTTTAAAGTGTTTATCTAAATAAAAGATGGATGATATACGGATGGACAGGAAGATTGATGCATGGATGAATGGATGGATGTTATGGATGGAGCATCATATTTATAACACATGATAGACATGATAGTAAAGCCCTAAAACACCACAAATTACAATGCGGAAGGCAAGATGTGAAATGGGCTTTCCTAAAATAAAGTGTTTGCCGTTATAAATCACATGTACATAAACCATATGAGTCCCTGTACCTCAACGCAATAAGTACAGGTTTGGGGGTGGATGGGACAGTCATATTCCTACAATAAAAAAAAACTACCGTTAAAATGTCCCCACTAACAATTAGCGGCATAGCGAGGGATATATTTGAATATGGGGCGATGAAAATCTCATCCCCCCCGTGTTCCAACCTAACCTCCACACACGCTCGACACCGTGGTGAAAGCGGCCCGCGTTTTCATTGCAGGAAAGCGCAAGTCGATCTCGTCTCGCCTCAGCATGACAGACTTCTCCATCAATCTCTCTCAGGAACAGCTCATCAGGTAAGACGTCCCACAGCAGGACACGTGGAAATGGCTTCCGGGATACTGATCCAAGCGAAACCACTAACAAGGTAGAACTAAGTACTAACTATTTAACGGCAAAGGTGGTTTAGTCGGCAGATATTGGGGGCAACTCCAATATCTAGTCCGTCCCAATAACTGATAGGTGTAACCTGTGCAGGCAGTTTCAAGTTCTTTCTCTTCTCCTCCCTCTTTATCTCTCGCTCTCTCTCTCTGTCTTTCTATGTCTCTCTCTCCCCCCCTCCCTCCTGGGCTAGCTGTGACATGAGCAGTGCCAGTATCCAGGCTGTGGAATCCATCTCTGACTTGGACCAGCAGCAGGAGCTTGAAGACCTGGGCAGGCTCACCGAGGCTGACAAGGCCAACACCGGGAGGGTGAGGAGTCTGTCAGGCCTGCTGGCTCGCACATCCTGCTAGGTCACATCCTGCTAGGTCATATCCTGCTAGGTCACATCCTGCTAGGTCACATCCTGCTAGGTCACATGCTGCTAGGTCACATCCTGCTAGGTCACATCCTGCTAGGTCACATGCTGCTAGGTCACATCCTGCTAGGTCACATCCTGCTAGGTCACATCCTGCTAGTTCACATCCTGCTAGGTCACATCCTGCTAGGTCACATGCTGCTAGGTCACATGCTGCTAGGTCACATCCTGCTAGGTCACATCCTGCTAGGTCACATCCTGCTAGTTCACATCCTGCTAGGTCACATCCTGCTAGGTCACATCCTGCTAGGTCACATCCTGCTAGTTCACATGCTGCTAGGTCACATCCTGCTAGGTCACATCCTGCTAGTTCACATCCTGCTAGGTCACATGCTGCTAGGTCACATCCTGCTAGGTCACATGCTGCTAGGTCATATCCTGCTAGGTCACATCCTGCTAGGTCACATCCTGGATACTCACAAATCCAGTTTGGTCCGATCTTCCCAGAAAAGGAAGCTTAGCGGGTAACACTTCTCTCCCTCCCTCTCTCCCTTCTTCTCTCCCCCTCTCTATCTCTTTCCCTGTCACCTCCTCTCTCTCGACAGGTGAAGCTAGAGATGTACACCGAGTACTTCAAGACGATTGGCTTAGCCTTAATCATCCCCATCGTCTTCCTCTACGCCTTCCAGCAGGGAGCCTCCCTTGCTTATAACTATTGGCTGAGTTTCTGGGCAGACGACCCCATCATCAACGGCACCCAGATCGACACCGACCTCAAGCTGGGCGTGTTTGGTGTGCTGGGATTCGCTCAAGGTGTGTGGGGGCGGAGCTTGGAGCGAACGACGGCCCATCGCCAGAAATGTGAAGCCTGGTGTTTGTTTGGCATTTATAGCAGTGGCTCTGGTTTGAGTGATATCCCCCCCCCCCCTCCACCCTTGACCTTTTGTCCTGACTGTGACCCCGCAGGCGTGGCCATGTTCGGCACCACAGTGGCCATCTCCCTAGGGGGCATCATCGCGTCGCGGCACCTCCACACGGACCTCCTCCACAACGTCCTCCACTCCCCCATGTCCTTCTTCGAGTGCACGCCCAGCGGGAACCTCCTCAACCGCTTCTCCAAGGAGATCGACGCCATCGACTGTATGATCCCCGAAGGGCTCAAGATGATGCTGGGCTACGTCTTCAAGCTGCTGGAGGTCTGCATCATCGTGCTCATGGCCACGCCCTTCGCTGGCGTGGTGCTGCTGCCTCTCGCCCTGCTGTACGGGTTCGTCCAGGTAGGCCGGCCGCTCACTTCTCCCATCACGCTGCGTCACACTTCCAGCAAACATCCGTACGTTTGCGATTGCTTCTTATTGAATAATTGGTTAGCTGCCCGGGAGAGTATGGTAAGCTTGGATCAGAATTTGAACCGTATTATACATAACTTTAGTCATTTAGCAGACGCTCTTATCCAGAGCGCCTTACAGCAAGTACAGAGACATTCCCCCTGAGGGAAGTAGTCTGAAGTGCCTTGGCCAAGGACACACATCACGTAGCCACAGCCGGGAATCAAACTCGCAACCTTCCAATCACTAGCCCAACACCTTAACCGCTTAGCCATGTGACTCCCTGTAATGCGGCAAACTACATTCCATGCTGGGAATATTACAGTTTATTATTGCATTTACAATTTTGGGGGGGGTTTAATGGTGATTCTCCCTTCTTACCCCGTCCGGTCGGTGTGGTGTGCTCTGCCCTCAGAGTTTCTACGTGGCCACGTCCTGCCAGCTGCGCCGGCTGGAGGCGGTGAGCCGCTCGCCCATCTACAGCCACTTCAACGAGACGGTGCAGGGCGTCAGCGTGATCCGCGCCTTCCGGGAGCAGCCGCGCTTCATTCTGCAGGCTGACCGGCGCGTCGACCTCAACCAGACATCCTACTTTCCCCGCTTCGTAGCCACCCGGTGAGACTCACACAGGGACCTGTGGAACACACAGATATGTACAGTAGACACCAATACAGGTATACACAAACACACAATTACGTTCTAATATGCTAATTTCACATATTTTGCAAAAGGTGAGCCCCGTTAAAAACCTACTGGCAATGTAAATCTATTTCTTGGCCTTCGTATGTGAACGTACCAATTCCTCTCTTCACGTTTCCCCGTGTCTGTTGACCATTCCAAACCGTCTTCATCCCTCCATCTTGTGTTGGTCCTCAGGTGGCTGGCAGTGAACCTAGAGTTCCTGGGGAATCTGCTGGTGCTGGCAGCGGCCATCTTGTCAGTGCGGGGCAGAGCGTACCTGAGTCCAGGCATCGTGGGGCTGGCGGTGTCCCACTCCCTGCAGGTCAGACGGCTCCCACACCTTCACGGCCACACCTGAAACGTTCACCTGTGCAGCATACCGGTTAACAGTGCTTTCCTCGTGCATGAACCTGTGATGATACGAAGCCACAGCCTTTGTTGTGGGAGAAAACAAACTGTGAAATTGTATTCACCTAAGAGATATAAGCGAAGGCTATATTTAATGTTCCTTCCTGGTTACGTACATTGACACTTAAGGGTAATCAGGGTAATCGGCTTGAGTTGAGGTAAACGTTGGCTGTTCGTCATTAGAGTGAACTGCTCCTTTAAAGCCCCCCCGGTCTGCTGCGTGTGCTGCTGTGTTTCACCTGGTGTGCTTGTCTTGGCAGGTGACTGGCATCTTGAGCTGGATCGTTCGAGCCTGGACTGATGTGGAGAACAACATTGTGTCTGTGGAGAGGGTGAAGGAATATGCTGAGACTGCAAAAGAGGTGTGTATCTTTGAACTGGGACAACATCGCTTACATTCTCTATATCCACTATATTGTCAATACTATGTATTGTATTATGTCATATACTATAAAAGTTCTTTTTAAGGTCCTTCTTAGAGATAGTGGAGAAGAAACTAGTGTTCTACCTGCTGTAGGGAGACACGTAACCACAAAATCTATGATATCCTGACTCATGAATAAAGCTAATGCTTCCATGTGGTGGGTTGGTGGTAGTCTGGTGTTTGGTGGTAGTCAGGGAGAACTCCAGTATTGAGTTGTGCCTCTCCATGACTGATGGATTCTGTTTGGCCCCGCTGCCCAGGCTCCCTGGACCGTGGAAGGGAGCTCGCTTCCTCTGGCCTGGCCCTCCACTGGAACCATCCGAATAGAGGATTATGGACTGCAGTACCGCAAGGGCCTGGACTGGGCCCTCAAAGGCATCTCCCTCGACATTCTGGAGAGAGAGAAGGTCAGTGATGGGCTGGTGACCAGATCAGACTGAATCGCATTGGTTGGGTTGGCTTGTGACAGATTATGTGTTTTTGCCATTAATTCAATCGTCCAGTTCCACCTCTGAAGGTCTACTTCCTTTTCCTGCTTCCTGCAGGTCGGGATCGTGGGACGGACCGGAGCAGGGAAGTCCTCCCTGGCGTTGGGGATATTCCGCATCCTGGAAGCGGCAAAAGGAGAGATCTACATTGATGGGATCAACATCGCTCACATCGGCCTTCATGACCTACGCTCCAGGATCACCATCATCCCACAGGTGAAAACATCCTGATGTTCCCAAACACAGAAGCCATAACCCACATACACTCATATCCACCCCTAACTCCCAGCTCTCACCCTGACCCTTCGCTCCATGATCCCCAGGACCCTGTGCTGTTCTCTGGGTCTCTGAGGATGAACCTGGACCCCTTCGACAGCTACTCGGATGAGGACGTGTGGAGATCCCTGGAGCTGGCCCACCTCAAGAGCTTCGTGTCCAGCCTGCCAGACAGGCTGGGACACGAGTGCTCCGAGGGAGGAGAGAACCTCAGGTAGAGAGAAACTTAGATAGAGAGATCCTCAGTTAGAGAGAACCTCGGATAGAGAGATGATCAGCTAGAGAGAACCTCACTATACATACCTCAGGTTTACCAGTCTTCCTCCACCTTTCTCCCTCCTGCCCCCAGTCTGGGCCAGCGGCAGCTGGTGTGTCTGGCCCGAGCTCTCCTGAGGAAGACCAAAGTCCTGGTCCTAGACGAGGCCACCGCTGCTGTGGACCTGGAGATGGACAACCTGATCCAGTCTACCATCAGGACCCAATTTGAGGACTGCACTGTCTTGACCATCGCTCACAGACTCAACACCATCATGGACTACACCAGGTACCTAGTTAACTCACACCACCACGCCGTCACTCTCCTGGTTAAATAAATGGTCAATTAAAAAATAAAATGGTGTACACCAGCTTACCTCATATCTCTCTACCCCTCCCTGCCCTGCATCGCTCCAGGGTGATTGTGATGGACAGAGGGTCCATTACAGAGATGGATTCCCCCTCCAACCTCATCTCCCAACGTGGCCAATTCTATCGCATGTGCCGGGAGGCCGGCCTGGTGTGAGCTCTCCCCAGAAATGAGGCTCCAGGGTCGGGCAAACCCAGCCGCAGGCACCCCTCTTCCTCTGGAGGACCACATGGGAACTGGACAGCTAAGCTAAACAAGCTAAGAACCATGAGAGCACCAGAGACTCAAATGACCAGCATCGAATTAACGTGCGTTGTTCTAACCATAGGTGGCCAGAACAACCAGACAAGCTCAGCATTGAGACTGTGTCTAACCTGGTGAGAGAGAAACCAGGGACATAGACAAGTAGAACAGGAACTACAAGACGCAGGAAACTTCAAGATGCAGACGTCAACCACGAAGGAAGACGACGTGCTAATTACCCTTTTCCCACAGTATTGCAACTCCCAACTATACAGTATGTTTATATATAAAAAGCTATGTTTGTCTGGATTTCGAAACAAAGTCGCTTTAAATAATGTCAGTAAGTATAGTAGTCAGTATGCTGCTAGCAAATGTCGTTGCATTGATCTACTGTTACCACAGCTAACTAAGCAGCTTAGTTAAGGTCATGTAACGCTTACTAGCATAATTGGAAGTAAGATAGTCCTTAAAATAGTCCTTAATTTCCTTCAGGATCTGAGGTAATAAAGTATCTGTACTCTGGTTTTGTACTCCAAAACAATGCCAGATTAACTGTTAAATCAGCCTATATCAGTTGACGTTTTTTTTCCATCTAGGCAGTAGTTGCCTGTGTGCACCATGGCAATTTTAGTAGCCAATTTTATGGTATCCCACTACAAAACAAGCAATAACAAAAAGTTATTTAAAAAATTATCCTTGAATACACATAATTATGTGGGTCGTCATGCTATACTGGCCTGGGCAAGAGATTTGGCATTTTTAAAATGGTGAAGGCACCCCTGTACATACATATATTACAGTCGATGCTGCCGTTATATTTTTGTTTATTTATTGAAGTCGCTTTAGATACAAGCGTCTGCTAAATGAATACATGTACATTTATACAAAGTGGGCACACATTTTCAGTGTTTTCAAACAGTTAATGTGTAAATCAGATATTAAGCGTCTGGTAAATGAATACATGTAAATTTAATTAAATGTATGCCCCTGTTTAAGTCAACCATATCCCACCAGTATGCTTCATATGAAGTTGTAAAGAGCTTCTAAATTAGTTCAAGGCAAAACAGGATCCATGTAAAAAACATACAAGAGTTACTCAATGTTTTGTATGTCTAAAGAGCAAACACGTGCATGTCTGACCATGCTTGTTCAAAAAGCTATCAACCTCATCAACAACTGCCTTGCGATCTGGCTAGCCATGTGGGACATTAATTAATGACAAAATGAAGAACAAACTGAGAGAATGTGTATGATATATCATACCAAAAAGCAACAAATATTCCTTTAAGACAGCGCAAATCATTTCTCAAGGCCACTTACAGGAACTGAAAATAGCATTGTGCTCAGGGATGCATTTCAAAACAAGTCATTTACGGTCATTTTAAACACTGATAAAGAAAATGCTATTATTTTGGCTGAAATCCGTTAAACATTTGAAGTGTTTTACATTCTAGTGTTTGGACAAACAGAAGCTGTCCACAATACATTTTCACACACCCTCAAAGCTTTACGAATGCACAAACTCTTTTACGGTTTGAGAAAACAGAATACCCCTGCCAGAAAAAAGCAAGCCACATCACAGAGTCACAAGCTCGCAAAATAGCTTAAAATATGAGGGAATTAGTTGTGTTTTAAGTAGTTCAGCAACAAAGAAAAAACAATTGCCGAAACTGTCTCTCATCCAGATAGATATTGGAATATCGTCTTTTTCACTTCATCATTAGTGATACCGGCCCTGTTAATCCATCCAATTGATTTAAGGCACAGGGTCATACATTAGAATGTGAAATACCCAAGGTTGAGTTAACTATTCTATCTTTAGCAGACCACCTCACTTCAGTATCAGGGTTGATCCTAAACAGTGACTGAGGGTGCATTGCATATGGGCCATAGTGAACCTTTTCTGTGCTGCCCGACAGCGTGTCAGCGTTTCAAGCACTTACAAGTCCCCCACCCCTTAATTGTGAGTGACAGCAGTGATCCTTATTCGGGCTGGAGGATCATTCTGGAACGTCTCAGAAGATGGTGCATCTTTTGCACTTCTTTTTGACTGGTGGGGGACAGAGCACAGCGCGAATGGCCTCGTCGAAGACGGTCTTCAGTCCTCTCTGGGTGAGGGCGGAGCACTCCAGGTACTTCACCGACCCTGAAAACAATTAAACGAATCAGGATTAGATTCATTTAGTTAGCATTTAATGGTTGTTAACATGTTGACAGACGCGTCCAGCCCTACCTATCTCCTTGGCCATGGCCAGGCCCTGGGGGTACGTGATGGGGGACAGTTTCTTATCTCTCAGCCTCTCAATGGTGTCCTTGTCATCCCTCAGGTCCAGCTTGGTGCCCACCAGGATGATGGGGGTGTTGGGGCAGTGGTGCCGCACCTCAGGGTACCACTGTATAAGTCACATACAGGTCAAAGATCAAATCCTAAAAATCCTGTGAGAATTTTCTGTCCATGAGAGACCATTTAGTTTCCTGGCTCACTACAAGTCAATGTCAAGTCAAGTTTTTTTTTACCTTCAAGACCACCAATAATTTACCATTACTAAGGTGAACTTCACACAAGAAACTAAGCAAAACCATGTCTTACAACAAGGTGGCGATATGAAGTAATTTCCTTCAAATATTCTGTCGCAAGACAATTTGTTAAATGTCCATGGTGTTCTTTCTGGCTCTTACCTTGGAGGCAAGGCAGAAACACAACTGAGACACTGACCTTGGCTCTGACGTTTTCAAAGGATGCAGGGCTCACCAGAGAAAAACAGATAAGGAACACATCCTGGGGGCAGAGACAACGCAAAGTCACGTTAATATTTAGTTTAAGTTCAAGTCTTTTATTGTGATGATGACACAGCACAACACAGGGTCAGACTGGCCACTGAGACTCTTAGGCAAAGTAATTAACTTTACTGCTGCATTGGCTAAAGTTATACCAAAACAGCCAACATAACACAGGCAGGGGCTCATGTCTACTAATGTTTCACAGTTAAGATAGGAGACTGAGAACAGGAAGGATTACTGGCACCTCTTTAATGAAAGTAAACTATTGGACACTTCAGATGAAATGTCTGCGATTGTTCAGCTCGGTATGCCTGCCTTGAATGGGTTGTTTTTGAAAGGGGCCCCTGTGGTTCCTGATGGGGTCATTGACATTCAGTGCAGGTAAAGTCACAAAGCTAAACCAGAGCTGCCAGGTTGGGCTCATTACCAAGCCAGTGTGGAGCCACGCTGGCCAAAAAAAGCGAATTATTTTATTGAACTTTATTTATTCCGATCTTTTCTGCCGAGAGTCTACTTTCCCAATCTTTATTTCAGAAACTGTGAACCCATACAGGAAACATCTTGGTAGGTCATTTGCTAGCACAACAATGGTGTGAAATATGCCCCTTATTCATTTCCTGTGAAGCGGTAGTCGGCTTTCCAGTAGGATAGCAGCAGTCCTACAGTTAGCGCTACTGACTTGGGAGACTGACAAAACCACAGTGAAAACAGGAAGTTGTGTAGAGAACAATTAGGTTCCATAAGGGACAGGGTGGCGAAGACTAGAGAGGTCGGAGAAAACAATCTTGATAAAAGGAATACAAAATATATCACGTGTGAAAGATGCGTGCATTACCGTCTGAGGGTAAGACAGCGGTCGGAGTCGATCGTAGTCTTCCTGTCCAGCTGTGTCCCACAGCCCCAGGTTGACCGGTTTCCCGTCAACCATTACATTAGCAGAGTAGTTATCAAACCTGCCAGGCCCAGGGAGAGGCAGGAGCGTTCAGAAGGAAGCACTTTACAACAGAGCACATTTGTACGCACCTGGATGACACATCACTACACACATCACTGCCAAGGGTGGGGTGTTCTCCACAGGGAAGTGTGTGTGTGTGTGTGTGTGTGTGTGTGTGTGTGTGTGTGTGTGTGTGTGTGTGTGTGTATGCTTATGTCTGTGCTTGTACTTACACTGTGGGGATGTACTCCCCAGGGAAGGCGTTGGTGGTGTAACTAATGAGGAGACATGTCTTACCCACCGCTCTGAGAGAGAGAGAGAGAGACTGATAAGCACAGCCCTATGTGACATTGTGACTCTGATACTGTGAACAACTACAGCCGGAGTATCTGGATGCAGTGTGAATGAACTGCGTTGTCATGGCTGCAGTAGGGACTGTGCTTGGTAGTATGGAAGATGGAGACACAGGCCCCGCCCTACTGCTGGATGCCACAACTCACTTCCCTAAGACACCTCAATGTTTATCCTTTAAACAGCAGGGATGCACACACACAAAGACTCCATAGAATGAGTGGACACAAGTCAGCCACAACAGGGACCCTAAATCTCCCCTGAACATGCCTGTTGACACACAAAAACTGGACAGAACACAAGGGGCCCCGAGGCATCTGAACGCACACAAACAAGGCCACAAACACAACAAGGAGGGAAAGCACACAAGTCAAACATGCACACAAATTCTGATAAGCAGCCTGTGTAAACACAAGAGATAGTTAAGGAAGTAGAGACTAGAGGAGATTACTGTCACAAGGAAGTCTGCAGAGGAGTGACAAGAGGAAGACAGATGGGTGAACAACGGGAAGGGATCAGAAGTGGAAGATATGAAGACAGCATAGGCGCGTGTGTGCATCCACGAGCTCCGCCACTTCAAGGAGAAGAAACATTCTGTCATTCCTCAAAGGAGTGACAGTAACGGGGTGCTGAAAGAGGTCTCAGCCATTCAACAGAACTGAGAGAATAACCATTTACACATTTTTGATATGCCGACGAGAAATGTAGTCAGTGCTGCCTGGTTATATTCGCCCCCGTATGATCTGTGGGTAGGTGTGAATCACGATCATGACTTACTGGAAATATGTCCACCAATTAAGTCAAACCATTCGTAGTTGTTAAGATTGCCCAGTTTTACTTATTTATTTAGTCCTACGCAAACAATTCTGGATCTTAAAATGCAAGAATGATACATATTCGCACTACAACACGCATAGATAAGAATGAATAATTAAGACCCTTCAGGATTTTTTTCGCATTTAATCATTCGCAAGGTATATTTCTTGAGGGTTTTATACAATAAGCCTGTTAGAAGCGACTTATGTTCCACATTAATTTCACGATTTCCCGAAAAAAGCGCTGAGAGCTGCCTGCCGATCCATTCAGTCCGCCAGCCCCAGCCCTTTTGCAACAATTGCCATAAATGAGAATCACAAGCTAAAAGGCACATTTTCGGTGTTCACACCACAAAATATCTTACCCATCGCCAACAACTACGCATTTGATGGCCTGCATCTCCAGAGAGGATGTTGGTATCCAAAAGCACTGTTCTACGTTGAAAATATCCAAAAAGGTTTTCCAATATTCTGTATTCGTGGTAAGTGGGCTGGTACAGCTGCAGTCAGGAGGCAGAACAGCCCTCTTGGCTCTGGACACGAAGCCTTCCGGAAAAGACCGAACTATTTTAAAGGTACAGTTAGTTTTGAGCTCGAAAGTCGACTTCATGGTTTATGCAATAGTGCAATATCGATTCATTTGCTCCAAAGAAAGCGGATGTAAGTGCTCTTTTCGTAACTGAATAAACCAGTAGGCTACAGTTATTACAGACTGTGCTGCACTTATTTTATGGAGTTACTTGGCTCCAGCGCATCTGAAAAACATTCCGCTGCCAGTCCTGCATTTGAAACGTGACCCAACATATCCACACAAATCAGTAACTTGAAACACACTTTACAAACACAAACAGAAATGGAAAAAAAATAATTAAAAACAACAACACAAACACACACATATACACACAAGGACCACTTCCAATACTTGTAAGAATTTTTTTTTTATTGCTTGACCCGCCATCAGGACAACCTATACCAAAATGATAAAAACTCGGAGCACAACCGGTGAAATCAAACCTTGTACAGCTGTCATCATTAGGATAAGAACAACAATAGAAAAAGAGTCCTCTGGCCAATGCAACAGCTTTGGGGACACTGTAGCTTTTTTTAACTTAAAAACATTAAGAGCATGAAAAACAGGAGCATTAAGCTTTATCTTTTTATTTATAAGCACGGATTACTTTTATCCTAAACAAAAATAGAGCATAACATTTAGGTCATGGTTTTTGTACCGAACCAAACTCATTGACTAAAGTTTGGGTTTGGACACTTAAGTCACCTCTCTTACTGGTTAGTCAAAAGTACTGAAAAGTTAATTATGTTCAATATTAACAGAGGATAAAAAGGCAAACCACTTAATATAGGATACATGTGTAGCACAGTCTATGAATTAAGAGTTAAGAGTTACTTTGCTAAATCTAGCAAGGCAATGCCTTCCCATCATGTCTCCAGAATATTCAGCATGTGGAAAAATACATATTATCTTCACAACAATATGATTCAAGTCCCTCATTAGAAGGACTCGTGGATTTCAAACCCGTGCCAAATCCGCTTCCTGCCACACCTATTATGCAAAGACAAAACACTGGTAACATTTTAGACACCTTCAGTTTAAAAGAGAAGAAATTCAGTTCCATGTTTAAACTGTGTAACAAAGAAGCACCCATAGCTAATGTCCCGACAAAAACACATCACCTAAGTGGTGTGGTTCTAATGTGTCCAGAATGATTGAAATGGAGGCACTTCCAGTATGGTGATAAAACACGGCATTCTGGGATATTCAGGGAGGATAGCCAGACATTCTACGAAGCAGTTCAGTAAAGGTTCAAAGACCTCTGAGTGGTCTGCTTCTCTGACCTACAGCTTCTCTGACCTCCTTTCTATCTCCTATCATGATCTTGTCCAGGACTGAAACCAACCAAACCCATGATGCATCTGTCTCTGCCATCCGTGGAAGTGATGAGCATTCAAACATAGACCACATGTTGCTTTCCTCAAGATAAAGGTCAGCCATGCTAAGACAGCGAGCCCATGGCTGCAATACTGTAGTTTATTTAGAAAACGGGTTTGACCTAGTCTCAACCTAGTGAACTAGTCACTAGAATACATGTTTTGTCCGCTCTAGTGTCTGGAGAGAGGACACAAGTTAAGTCTCTTTGATGGTTAACTCCTCTATTACAATGTTGCACATTTGAAAAACAAGTTGAAAAATACTGAAACTAGCAGGAGTCACTTTGCAGCAGTAAGTCAGCAACAAGACCTCACCCCTCCTGCCATCCCATTGGCACTAGCTTGGACTGTAGCTGGCATAAACTGTGTTCCTCATGCCAGGTCAAAGTTCAGAAGAACATTCCATTTAGGAGCAAAATGGAAAGAAAAACCACATCAGCTGTTCTAGATCACTGTTGAACTGAGAAATATTGAGCCTCCAAGCTTAACATAAAGAAAGACAGTCTGATCTTCAAGGTAACCTTAAAGCTTTAACCACAAGGTACCTCAAGTTCTCATCTGAAATAGCGGGACCAGACGCAACATCAAATAATATACTAGCCAGCGCGTAAAAACAGTTATTTTCTTCAATATATATATATTTATATATCACAAACTGTGCAAAAAAATATGGTTATGGTCATTTACTCTACTACTACTACTATATATAAGCTGTATATGTGCAACTATAACGATTAAAAAAGCACATTATATCACCATGGTAAGAACGGTGTTTCTTCTATCCTTGGAAAAGAAAACGTAAAAAATAATAATTAAGACATATCGCTAAAACACACTGAAGAGCAAGGAGAAGCCTTTGGCATATCGATTTCTAAATCCAAAGCAAGTCGCCCCCACAAACATTTCCCATGATTTCACCTCTAACCTCAGACACGAAGGAGGTCACGGTGACATCTGTCTATTCTGCCTGACCTATGTTTCCATGGCAGAACGTCATCCCGTATGACAAAAGTCTCCTGTTTCGTCACTAACTTTAGAAACTGCAGGCAACTGAGGCCTTGGTGCAGATTTCCTATCGATGGTCACGCGGTTCAATGTTCAGCATAGTTACGTACACCCATCTCAATCGCAAAAACTACAAAAACGGAGAAATCTTATATTATATGAACTCTAGGCTCCAAGAAGACTGTTAGCCCCATTATGTGTAGTACTGCTCCTGACCTGTAAGAGGCACACATCATAAAAACCGTTCTTCTTTTATCATAAAATACAAACAGACATTATGCACAAGCGTCAAAGGATTCTGTGCATAAACAAAACAAAATCAGAGAGAGGTAACAGCCATTGAGACATCCTCTACAAGTGATCGTACGTAGGGCACCTGCGTGTGAAGGCATGTATCAAGAGTCAAAATAAGAAAATAACGCGGTTTTGCATTGGTGGACCCTGCACTGGTGGGGCTGGGGGTGGAGGAGAGAAAGATAGAATGGGTGGAGGACAGAGGGATGGAAAGAGGGGATGGAGAGAGGGGGTGGAGGAAAGAGGGTTGTGAAGGAGAGAGGGGGTGGGAAAGAGAGGTATGGAGGAGAGAAGGGGTGGAGTAGAGAGGGGTCTCAGACGGAGAGAGACACAAAGCTGTTGTACTGCTGGATGTTCCTCTTGAGGATGTCAGAGCAGGGCCCCAGCACACGCTCGAAGCGGGGCCGGTCCAGCTTTACACACTTCAGGGGGCCCCGGGACACCACGGTGGCTGCTCGGGGCCGGTTCATCAGCAGGGCGATCTCACCTGAGGCAGGAAGTAGGGGGACATTACAGTTACAGTTAATTACTTAAAACATCTTGAAAGCACTAACCCTAACCCAAAAATACAATTGCTGTTAACGCTCACCAAAATAGTCGGAGGGCCCGAGTCTGCCCACCTCTACAAACTCCTCATGCTCCGAGCGTCTCTGAAGCACTGCAGCTGAACCCTGCGCCCATACACACACACCACAGAGGCAACACGGTTAGCGCTGCCCAGGGACACACAAACACACACACTTATCACTGTTCTGCTCACACAACAGAAAATGGGGAGACTAACCTCAAGAATAATGAAGAACTCGTCACCCGGCTCTCCCTGAACCACGATCTTCTGCCCGTCCTCGAACTGCACGGTCTCCAAGGCGTCGGCCACCGTCAGCCTCTCCCACTTGTCCAGGGACTCTGCAAAGGCCAGCCGCAGTTATGCACTTGTACCACCGGGTGGCATCAAACTTACCTTCTGCGTTCGCGTGGCGAGCGGCTTCTCACCTAGGATGGACACCTTGCTGAGGAATTCCTCATACATCTTGCGCTTTCTCAAAGTGCTCCCCTGAAAAAGAGAGGACACACAAGATAATCTACACCATGCCGTGTAGCTAGTGTGAGTTAGCTCCCAGAGAAAGGCCCCAATTTATCATCAACAAAAGATAAGTGACGTTCTCCAGCTCGACAATATTCATATTACTATTTATATTATGAATATTAATTCAAACATGATCGGTCAGGTTAGCAGCAGTTCACTGTCTCACCATGAGTATTCTCCGGTAGCTGTCTCTATCGATGCCCCACAGTTTGACAATGGTCTTGGCCCGGACAGTGGCCGCCCGAGGGGTCCCGTAGATCAGGGCCAGCTCTCCAAAGCTGCCCCCCTCCCCGATGTTGGTCACCCACTCTCCGTTCACGTATACCTGAGAGAGAGAGGGAGAGAGATAGAGAAAAGGAGGGAGGGGTAGGGAGGGAGATCGAGAGACGAGGGACCAAGAGACATGGAGGAAGAAGAGGGAGACCAGTCAAAACTCTGTTAGAGAATTCCAGTCCTCGACAGGAAACCCCTCTGACTGATACTTACATCCATTTCTCCTTGGTCGATGACATAGAAGTTGTCACCTTCGTCACCTACAGGAGGCCAACAAAAACAGCCAGAACACCAGTCAGCAACCTGACTGCCAGTTCCACACACAACCCTGTTCCTTCGACACACAAAACAACAAACCTTGCTGGATAACCGTCTCCCCCGCTATGTAGGTGACAGAGAACATGGCGTCGAAGATGTCACTGCAGGAGAGGAAAACACTGTTAGGCTCAATGTGAACCGTGACAAGGTGCAACGACCCTCCCACTGTAGACCTGTGCTGTTAGCCACCTTCTCTCATTGTCATCCAAATGAGCAAAGAGGACATTCTTCTCAATGGCTTTGGCCAGGGCAGCCATCGTCTTGTAATCTTTCGGGATAACCTGGAGCAAAAGGCGGGCAGTTAGAGCTGTCAACGCACACTTGACAAAATGATACACTTTCAGACAATCATCACTGAGCATTACTGGCTGACAGAGAAATCCTGTTAGGAGACAGAAATGTTAGTCAATGATGAACCTGCATCATTGATATGGTATGTCACGTTCTACAACGAACAAGTCAACATGCTTTTGGGGGGCATTTCTGCTCTACTGGGACAGACAAGGAAGAGACTGAGAGAACATGCAAGAAAAGGCTGGATTTAAACCTCAAACCCAAAAGGTCTAAATAGGCCAATCAAAAGGCCTCTATATATCATCAATCGTCAGTGAACAGACTGGCATGACATCATTAAAATCAGCATTTGAAGTCAGTGGTCAAACAGCAACATCAGCAGAACATGCAGCCTAACAGGTTAACATTCAGTCATTCCCAACCCTACAGACTCAGTAAAGATGAGAATAGTTTTAGTGTGCACCTGTAGCGTGGTGTGATTGGCTGAGGGCTGACCCCTGACCTTTCTGACGTAAGAGGCGGCATCCTCCTCCGTGTAGACCTCGGCGCTGATGGCGCCACGGCGACGGCGGCCCTTCACCACGGGGTTCATGGGAGGAGAAACCTCGTCCTCCCGAGAGTCTGAACGAGAGCTCGACTTCTGCTGGCTCAGGATCTGCTTGGACTCCTCCTGTTTGGAGAGACAGGAAGGTGACAGACGTAAACAAACTGATATAGATACAACCTGATCTGATCTAGCTAATGCTGGTGTAATCCTGCAGTGAACCCACCTTCTCCATCCTCTCAAAGTACTCTCTAAGGAAGCCCATGGGTCTGTCCGGCCTGGAGGTGCACAGCTGGACTATGCAGTCTTTGAGGAGTTGCTGGATGTTGTGTTTTTGAACATAAAGCTCACATTCTCTCAGGCTTCTCTCCTCCTCGCTGCTGGTACTGCCCGACGCCATCGTCACCTAACAGTAAAGGGAGGAGAGGAGAAAGAAACAGAATGAATGAGTGTCCGTGGTTAAGAGAGAGGTGGACAGTCCATGCAAAGGTGAGATGACGACAGTGGTAAGTTTGTGAAAGTTTAAAGACGAACAGAACAGAGCCAAGCAACGACACAGTGTAGATTTTCGCTGGTCCAGTTGAACAGTAGCTTGCAGTAACGTGACAATGTTAGAGCCATGTGGAAAGTATGCAACACTTAAGTGCCAAACATGCCAATCTGCTCAGAAGAATCGTCTAATAATGACTTTCAGATAACTGTAAACAGCACGTATCTAAAATCCAGTGTTAGACAGTTATTTCTATTGAGCTAAACGTAAAAGACGCTCTAAACGGATACCTTTATACCCCTCGCACTTTATTCCAATAAATAAAAAGATGTGGGCTCAGTTAGCTTGCTGTGCTACAGCAAGTTAGCTTGCTACGCTAGTTTTCTTCGACCTTGTGCAACCTGAGCAAGTACAGTAGCTAAGCTAGCATGTTACTCTATCCAGTTCAGATATGTGACTTCACAACGTCGAATTCACTCATTTGAAAAGCTCGAAAACTACTGCAGCTTCGCACTGCAGCACGGCTGATTTCTGGGAGACCCGCAGAACAAGCAGAGCCAAACAGCCATCTTGAATAACTGACTGAGCCGAGAAGACTAGCGAGCTAAGCTACCGTGTTAGCTAGCGTAACCACAACTTGAAAGAGCCTTCAAGCCGAGGGCGCTATTATTTCGAAGGAAAATACGTACCAATACCGTTGTATCTTTTCTCGTATTTCACAATACAATCTTCTTTCTGACACTGACAGTTCTTCGTCCCACTGTTTTCTTTTTGTCTTTGTTTTTTTTTCTTCTCAGACCTTGGATGGCTGCACAACCGGAACTAAGATTCGACCAATCACAAGCTGTCACTGACGTCATTTGCCTCGTTCTGGCACAACGTTACCATAACTACCTTAAAGACCAATGCTTTGTTTTTGAACGTGGTGCCACACTGCCAGAGCAAGGGTGGGAAATCCTGGTCGAGGACCACTGTCCTGAAGGTTTTAGATGTTTCCCTGCTCCAGCACACCTGGTTCTAATTATCAGGCTTCCAACGTGCTTGATAAAGACCCATTCATTACAACCAGGTGTGCTGTAGTAGGGAAACATCGAAAACTGTCAGGACAGTGGGCCTCGAGGACCAGGATTGCTCACCCCTGCTTGAGTCTACTATACCCTGTACTAACAAAAGTGTTAATGACACTCAAAAGAAACATTCAAAATTAGCTTTGTCTTGATTTTTAAAACTTTATCACACACAGGTCATTACATTTTTATGACTGCTCAATATTTCTATTTACAAATGAATGCTCTTGAAAGCTTTGTATGTTTCAATGAAAAGTGTATTCATTGAAACACTGAAAACATAATTTGTTCTTGCAAGTGGCAGTCATGTTGTTAGCAATGACAAAGAATATAAAAGGCTAAACCTCAGGTGCTTGATCATTGACTGTGCACAGACACACCCTCTCTCTCTTTCTCTCTGTCTGTCTGTCTCCTCCCTCTCTCTCCCTCCCCCCTCTCCTTCTTATCTGTCCCGTTTCTCCAACAGTTCTCCAAAGCACGGCTTCATTCGCGTCGACTGCCCAGAGTCCGCGAATACGGTCTTGCTACAACCGGCGAGCTCACACAAAGGAGAAACTCAACACCTTGACAAGCAGAGAAGGTAAGCGGAGCCTGCACACTCATCCATGTCTTATCATAGAAGCAGAGACTGGTGTTACTGGGGTTTGCCAGATCTTTCTGGCAGCCTACTCATGGGTTTGGCTCCTTCCTGGTTCTATAAATGTTAAAAGACAGAGACAAGACAGACATTATTGTCCCTAAGGATATTTGTGTTGGGGCAGATGTAGTTGTCTGGTGTTCCGTTATAAATAACATACATACAGAACAGGCACACACACACACACGCACAGACATGACATACAATACACACCGCCATCCATAACTTAACCGCTTGGTTTTAGAAAAGACAGGGTCCCTGTGTATTTCCTTATTCTCTGCTCCTTGACACAGGAGATATTGTGAGCCATTGCAGATGTGGTCCAATGTGCACCATGTACCAATGGCAGAGAGTTTCAAGGTGTGTCAAACTTGCAGGGGAAACATGTTAGTAACTCTATGAGCCTGACTGACCATTGTTTGGGATTGATAAAAGATCTCTCTATAAACTGCAAACTTTTTTTCTCTATAAACTATTAAACTTCCCAATGAAAAGCTATTGGCTTACACACCGAGCTAGAAAACAGCAAGCAAAGCACCTTTCCCCCATAACTGTGCAAAACCAACACAGAGTAATTACATGTGTTTACACAGTAATTACCGGTACTGATACAAATCTAGTTTTGTCTTGCTCAATGTTCAATTTACTGACCAGGCATAGCCCTAAACGAGCTATTCATACTATGATATGGTAGATCTGGGGTGTATTGGATAGCATATATATTCACAAAGTCGTTTTGTCAGCATTTTGTCATTTCTTGTCACTGACGGACTCATCCTGTAAACCCTTCATCTGTCTTCCCCTTCTTCCTCATCCTGGATTTTGCTGCAATTCCATTTCCAAACCCTCCCTAAAAAGACATTCCTCTCCCGGCCACATTCCTGAGACATCTTGGTTGAGACATGTCTCTCTACAGCTTTGGGCTGGAGCCCTTATCCTGCCACGCCTGGAATAAAGACAGGACGCGTGAGTTAAACTACAAGTGCAAACCAGTCCACCTGCATTCCTCTGTCTCTCTCCCTCTGATTTTCTTTCTCCCCCTCTCTCTCCCTCTGTCTCTCTCTGCTTCTCTCTCTCTCCATCTGTCTCTCTGCTTCTCTCTCGCGCTCACACTCACAGACACACTTTCAAACACACACAAATACACACACATACACAGTCACTCAGACACACATCATAAGCTCTTAGTACTGATTAGCTTCAGTATGGATCTTCACATTACAGAGGAAGTCTTTTGTGTAATGGACCCTCATTAAAGTTGTCTAACGTTTCCACAAGAAGATTAAATTAGTAACCATGGAAATGGGATATCTGCAATGGCCGAACTGCTCTGGATTCTAATGCTTAAGCTACCATATAGTATTATACACTTTCCAGGGCTTGTGTTCTGCTAGATAGCTTTTGTTTTGCTACACGCTATTGTCATACAGTGTTGAGTGACATGTCACAAGCTCTTTCTACGATTCGGAGCAAAGCGAGGTGTTCAGATGTCTTCCTGTGCCTCCACAGAGATCGCTGTGAGTCCCAACAACAGCGTGGTGAACATTTATGAGAAGAATGGCCAGGAGTGGGTGAAGATTCACGAGCTGACTGAACACAGCGGGCGCATCACAGGTGACAGACAGCTTCTATCCCACGTCCGTTAGAACGTCACAGGAAGTTCCCCATTCATGGTTATAAGACCAGTGTTCTGGTGGATTTCTGGTGTTCAGTGACATGAGCAGCGACACTTACATCGGTGACACGTCATCTTTAACAGGCGTGGACTGGGCTCCGGAGTCCAACAGGATCGTGACATGTGCCTCGGACAGGAATGCCTATGTGTGGACCCTGAAGGACGGGCAGTGGAAGCCGACCTTGGTGCTGGTGCGCATCAACCGTGCCGCCACCTGTGTGAAGTGGTCTCCCCAGGAGAACAAGTTTGCCCTGGGCAGCGGCGCTCGCCTCATCTCGGTCTGCTACTTTGAAAAGGAGAACGACTGGTAAGAATCGGACTTGATCGAGGGTGGGTGTGACACCAGGTTCAATTCCTGCACGGGGTAATTTCCCGATGTTCCCCACCCCCTCTCTCTATCTCCAACTGTCACTGTCCAAATGGAATAAATACAAATTCATATCAAATGAAAAAATCATACGAAAAAAAGAGGATGATAATGTAACCTTTGACCCCTGACCAGGTGGCTCAGTAAGCACATTAAGAAGTCCATCCGCTCCACAGTGCTCAGTCTGGACTGGCACCCCAACAACGTCCTGCTGGCTGCCGGTTCTGCAGACTTCCACTGCAGGTCAGAACAGGAGAACACGATTATATATGAGACCCCTTACGTGAGACTCTCAGATCAACGTGCATTTGGCAGTATATCACCAGCCATAGCAAAAGCCTATCCGCGTACCAAGATTTCCCTCCCCTAGCAGAAGCGCCAAAAAAACATTCGAAAAAACTAAACGAAAAACCCCTCCCATCCCCACAGAATCTTCTCAGCCTACATTAAGGACCTGGAGGACAAGCCGGGCCCCACATCCTGGGGGTCCAAGATGCCCTTCGGAGAGATGCTGCTGGAGCACAAGGACTTTGGTGGCTGGGTGCACAGTGTGTGCTTCTCCCCCAGTGGAGACCAGCTGGCCTGCGTGAGCCACAACAGCAGCATCAGTGTGGTGGACGCCAGCCAGGGCAAAGAGTGAGTAACAGGCAGGCAACGCCTCTTCTGGTTGGGGTCAGGAAGATGGAAATAGTTGATTACATTTTCGTAAGAAGAGCTTGTTGTTAAAAGGCAGAATCAGCTATCTAGCTGTGCTGTTCTACAGATACTGTATGTATTTCTTGGCAGAACCACCATTGTAGAAGTAAGGTTACCTTTGCGCACTCTGGCGTGAGTCCACAAGCCTTTGTAGACTGAAACATGACATGACCTTTGACCTTGTCTGTTTGCAGGGTGACCCAGCTAACCACGGACCACCTCCCTTTTCTGTGTGTTCTCTATGTGAACCCCACTGAACTTGTAGCTGCGGTGAGATACCATGTTCCTTTTGGCTGTCGTTCTGTAGATATTTGGCTGTAGAACAGCAGGTGCACCTAAAACATTTGATGGAAGTCTGGACCAGACTACCAGACTACCATGTGATGCTGTCCAACCTCCAGATCAATAGACTGGGACCTTTTAAGGTTTCGATCATCTTCATTGATTCAACAACATCCATAACAACCCAGTCAGATGTCTGGACTGCTAAACGGACGGCTTTTATAACAGTCTATTATAACTTAAAATGAAATATCTAGGAAAACAAATATGACAGGTAAATACAAAGTTAAACAGTTCACACAAATATTACACTAGTAAAAGTAAACATATCAGTACAATAGCAAGTGCACTGCTTCTCTGCATCCCTAAGCAGGACAGAAACATTTTCCTAGCACCAATAGAATACAGTGTAAATTCTTACACCTTGCATTCCATTGTAGGGCCATGACTGCTGCCCCTACCAGTTCACCTACAAGGGCGTGGGCAGTCTGGAGTTTGTTAAGAAGCTGGACATTGCCAAGCAGACATCCAAGGGCAGCATGTCCGCCATGCAACACTTCCGCAACCTGGACAAGAAGGCCACCGAGGACGACGCCAACGAGACATTGGGGACCAAACACCAGAACAGCATTACGTAAGGGTTAGCCCTGTCATGGGCAAGACAGCTGCTGGGGGACACACACAATTGCATTGTGTGCCAGTAGGATGATTTCAATCTAACTGCACCAAATGTGTGTCTTTACATGCGTATGTTGCAGTCAGCTGTGTATAGTGTCTGGAGAAAAGGCCAAAGTGGAGACCTACAGCAGTGTGGGTCTGGACGGAGCCCTGATTCTCTGGAACTTCAAGGTAACAGTCCTACAATGTGATGATGTCTGTTCCATACAGTCCTCCAATGAGATTCTGTCTCTTCCATACAATCCTCCAATGAGATGCGCTCTGTTCTATGCAGAGATTGTTTTGTACATTATCAGTAGTCATTTATGCTTGAAAGTCACACTGTTTACTTTTTTTCTATCCGTAGCATTAAGTTTGTGAAGACTGAAGAAGCTATTCACCCTCCAATGGTTTTAAATATCAGATTCATCTAAAGTTCACCACTTTTTTTGGTCAAGTTATTTGCAATTACCTATAGAGAAAGTTTTGGACTATAAGGCTTTTGTGCCACTCTAAATTGATGGTTCAATTAAAGATGCTGCTTGATGAATGAAATCAATAAATCAATACAATTTCATAAGAAATATGTTGTGTACCAGATGTTTTTTTCTACAAACCTTGACTGCCACAGATGATTTTGGTTTATCGGCTCCTATCGGTTATTTTAAGGGTGAAGCGTTCATAATCTACTACTACTTTATATTCCCATTCACAATCGTTTTACAACGATCAACTTAGACAATACACCAGTAACCAACTGACATTGTGTTTTAAACATACCGAAAATGTCAGTTAATCGTGATGTTGGTGCTGTCTCCCTCCGGAACATTCAAACTGGTCGATAGCAATGGGCTACAGCGAGATACCTGAACCACGTGATCACGGGTCAACGAGATCAAAGTGTGTCACAACTCTCGTTTTATATGGCTCTGTGTTAGACCAATGATACATGATGGAATGTAAGGCTCTCGTTATGGCTACCAACGCCCACTACTTCAGAGACAATCATAAACGAAGTCTTTATTAAAGGGACAGATTTACGGTATAAGTACCTAACACACCGCACGTCATATGTACATTTAGAGTAAATTAACACAGGTTATTGTTGGTTTGGCCAATCGAAACGTGTAAAACTTCAACATTGGGTTTCGTTCAGCCAATCATCATGGATTATTTTTGTGACGTTGGTCTGTCAGCTGTTCTTGTTTTGCTTCATTTTTTCCTCTCATCTGTAGCGTCTGAAAGCCCCCAACCTCTAACGGAACAATTTCTGAAGCTGATATTTTGATTGTAAAAGTAACGGGAATACGGTAAAAACTCATAGGCTGTGATTACCACTATTTACTTATCAAGAGGTTGTACCGGATTCATCCCTGCTGGATCCTTCGTCCGCCGCCATCGTGCGAAGAGGCGCAGCCGATCCCAGGCCTCCAATCCAGGGCGGAGGGAGGGAAGGAGGTCGCTGGGAATCGGGATGGAGACCGGAGAGGGAGCTGACGGTCCAGGCGGGCCGGGCGGACCCGAGCCGGGGCTTGGCTGCGCCTCTTTCAACCAAGACTCCACGTAAGCAAAAGCTCAGAGTTGGGAGTTTGTAAACAATGCAAAAGCACACAAAAGCACTATCACTCCGTCGCATTAATATGATCGAGATCTGTAAAGCCGATATTTCTGCTGCTTGTGGTGGAAAAAAAACTATTTAGTTGTAGTCATGGATATTGGAATATGTCCAAGTAGCTTTAGCCTACTTCACTGTAGACATGAGATTATCCAGCGGTCTTTAGACCAGTGTGTTATTGACTCTTCCAGGAGTTCTTCATGTACATTAGATAGCCTGTTCACCTGACATGATGTGGAACCACTTCTTACAGCCTGTCGGCACCGTCTCGTTATTAAACCCAGAGAAGAGACACGTCTACAGCCTCTGAAAGGAGGCAGACTAATGCGATGTACAGCCTCAGCATATGAATTCAAATAGAATTATTTCCGAAACATTTAGTCTCTGCAAAAATAAGCCTACTGTACTGTACACTGTTTCTTTGTGTTTAGAGAGTACGACATGCCAGTTGAAATTAAAAAGTAATCTGGTGTCGTTACAGGCACACATACAGGTGGTATTTCTGTGCGGATATTTTATTTTATTTGATGTGCAGGAATGCGTGTTTGTGAAAAACAAATGCGGCTCAAAAAACAGATGTTTTGAGAGAAAAATGGAGGGTGGGGGTGGCGGCGGGGGGGGGTTGGCGCCAATGCAAAGTTTAATTTTTATTTATTTATTTTAATCTGAGAGCAGATAGCCTATTCGTTTTGTTCCTAAATACACTTTACTATAGTAGATTACCCTTGTAAATCTCTCGTATTCAAATGTGTTCATTTCTTGCACTTTTGTTTTTTGCCATTAAAACTGGATTGTGTTTAACACAACCTGTAAAAGAGAACAGGAAGAACAGGAAGTCGGATTTAAATACGAGGGGTCGACTGTTTCTTAGTTTGCATTGGAAAAACTCCCATTTCCTTGACAGTGTTTGCATATGTATATCTCACACAGAATCTGTAACTCCAACCACACAAAACTTCAGTGAGGAAAGTCCCACTTATAAAACGTTCGTTTTTGTCTCTCAGGTCATTGGCTGTGGGAACCAAGACTGGATACAAGCTGTTCTCTGTGACCTCTGTAGACAAGCTGGACTGTATCCATGAGAGCGGTCAGTTCGGCCTCATTCCTAGCCTACTGTGTGCTTAAAGTGTGCATTTGATGAAGATTTAGCATGTATGCTCATAGTGCACGCTTGATGAACACTTGGTGTTTGATTCTTATAGTGTGCAGCCCTTCTTGAGTCTTCTCAACCCTGGTCATCAAGACCACCAATCTAATGATCTGTCTCCTGTTCTGTAATGCGCCCCCACCCCGCTGTGTCTCCCAGAAACCCCAGACGTGTACATCGTTGAGCGCCTGTTCTCCAGCAGTCTGGTGGTGGTGGTGAGCACCTCCATGCCTCGTCGCATGAACGTCTACCACTTCAAGAAGGGAACAGAGATCTGCAACTACAGCTACTCCAACAGCATCCTGGCCGTCCGCCTCAACAGACAGGTAGAGAGGGAGGCAGCGAAGCTCTGGCTTCGGAGATAAAGGCTTTATTTCAGAGAAAAGGACCGGTTCTGCGGGGATTGTTCCACTAACAATAAGCCGCTCCAGCACAACTGCCGTTTTTTTGTTATGTGTAACTCAATCGAGAATGAAATAGGGAAAGGTAGAGTATAATGTTGCATGTTTAGCTTTTGAAATGTCTCTTTGCTCACCCAAACTTTTAGGCTAAAGACATAAAACACTGCTGCTACACGTATATTTATAATCGCTTGGTAGCCTTTCCTAAGCAGGTGGAGCATGCTATGCTCACTGTGCCATTACATGTACCTTAGAAGATGCAGCATGCAAAGCTAACTGTAATGTCCTACAGAGGTTGGTGGTGTGTCTGGAAGAGTCTGTCTACATCCACAACATCAAAGACATGAAGCTACTCAAGACCTTGCTCAACACACCATCTAACCCCTCAGGTACACACACACACACACACACACACACACACACACTCTCTCTCTCTGTCTCTGTCTCTCAAAGTCAGTATTGGTGTTACCCTCATGATGGCATGGGGTTGTTTTGCTTATGCCTGAAAAGAAGTTTGTTCTGCCGCTGTGTGTACTGTCACCTGTCCAACACTGATGAACTGACTTGCCTTGTCCCTTGTCTTCCCCCATCTTTGCCTCTTCATAGGCCTGTGTGCTCTCTCCATCAACCATTCCAACTCCTACCTGGCTTACCCTGGCAGTTCCACCATCGGAGAGATCATAGTCTACGATGCCAACAACCTGGTAAAGATGATACAATTCAGGACTGTGTACTATAATGGTGTGATTGTGAGGAAACCGTATGAAGTAGCATAAACGATGACAATACTGCGTTGTGAGAAACACAGTTGTCTGTCCTGTTCGCTCCCCCTCCAGAGCACATTGACGATGGTCCCTGCCCACGACAGCCCTCTGGCAGCGCTCACCTTCAACGCCTCAGGGACCAAGCTGGCCAGCGCCTCGGAGAGGGTGAGTCCAGCCAGGCTGGGGGTGGAACAGGCAGGCTGGTAACCAGCTGGCTGTGGATCCCAGTGCTTCTCAACCTTTTGAAGGGGCTTCAGTTCCTGTTAATTAATATTCCTATTAATATTGTATAAATACTTCCCTCTCTTAGGGCACTGTCATAAGAGTGTTCTCCATCCCCGAGGGCCTGCGTCTGTTTGAGTTCCGTCGAGGGATGAAGAGGTCAGAGTTCACTTCCAGACACTGACAGGACTAAGTTCCTCCTCACAGCAGAAGCATATTTAGTACCAAGCCCCCTAGGTGAACCCCCCCCCGCCCCCCCCCAGTATTTTTTAAAGGTTCTTTTGAAATGCTGTGGTGAGGTAGGCTTGATTTTTATTTTTATTTTCTGAGGCTTTAGTTCAGGATATTGAAGCATTTATGCCTGGAACATAACCCCTTTTAGAATTACTCTATTACCCACTAAAGCTGTGAACCAATCAACAAAGTGAACTTCTTTAACGCGTGTGACTGTGTGTGACGACAGGTACGTGAACATCAGCTCCCTGTCCTTCAGCCCCGACGCTCAGTTCCTCTGCGCTTCCAGCAACACAGAGACGGTGCACATCTTCAAACTGGAGCAGCATGGGGCGAGGTACACACACACACACACACACTCATGTATGAATACACACACACACACACACAAAAGTGCACACATACTCAACTACACTCCAATTCTAACGGCGGTGACACCCCTGCACGCGTGCCTGCCCTCCCTCGCCCCTCCTCTGTCCGTGCAGTGGAGATGAGGAGGCCCCTACCTGGTCGGCATACGTGGGGAAGATGTTCTCTGCCGCGAGCAGCTACCTGCCGGCCCAGGTGTCGGGCATGATGAGTCAGGACCGAGCCTTCGCCACGGTGCGCCTCCTGGTGTCCGGACAGAGGAACGTCTGCACGCTCACCACGTGAGTTTCTCCTGTCCCCCCACAGGATGTAGAAATAGTTTGAAGTGTTTTTAACAGGCTCACGGTGGGAGACAACTAGACCAGCCAGCCGCTCAAGTCTGTGAAGGCAATATTATTGAAGCAAGTGAATAAAATTAAGACATTTAATCTCTCTCTCTGTTGTCTTTGGTGTCTTTCTCAGGATCCAGAAACTTCCGCGGCTGCTGGTGGCCTCAGCAGATGGCCAGCTCTTCATCTACAACGTGGACCCTCAGGATGGGGGCGAGTGTGTGCTGGCTCACAAACACAGGTGAAAAGTTGGCGCCCACCTCACACTGTCGGAAAGTGGGGGGGGGGGGGGCTGGCGAAAGGACAGTGGAATATCGAACCGGATGTCCCCTCAGCGTCGGGCTGGAGAGCTTCATGTGAAGAGCTGTTGGTTGTCCTCTCTCCCGCAGACTGTTTGGTGCTGATGAGGACTGTGAGGAGGAGGGGCAGTCAGAGCTAACGATGCCTGCCCAGGCCTGTCCATCTTACGCTGCCACTGTTGCCATACCAACCACTGCGCCAGTCACTGCCACGCTTACAGGTATTCTGCTGTTGGTGATATTCATGTGCTAGTGTTTGCGACAGTTGTATATGTTTTAACATGTTTTTATACGTATAGTATAACCCTAGAAGTAGTTTTGAAGGTGAAACCCAAACATTTCCGTAAGCCTCTACGCAAGACGTGGCTTTTTGACTGTTTCTTTCTGGGCCTCTGCCTCTCCCCCACCCTGCAGGGTACTCTGAGGACGGGGGGGCCAGGAAGGGTGAGGTGATCCCGGAACACGAGTTCGCCGCTGGCCCTGTCTGTCTTGACGACGAGAACGAGTTTCCTCCTGTGAGCATGCAGAAGCACTAATCCCGCTAGCTCGTTAGCCTCAACAACTCAGCTGACACAAAGCTAGCAGAAGGAAGGCAAAAGTGGGTCTGATATCCGGACCTGTAGCTAACCTGGAAATGATAACCCGGCTTTACATTTGCATGACCCATCTGTCTAAAGAACATCTTGTTTAAATGACATACTGATGCTTTTGGATCACATCGATCCAGATATTTGCCGCGAGGCTAACATAGCAGGACCTATTTTCTCATTCTTAAATGACAAAGTCAGTCAAATTGACCATCAGCAATCCACACTATATTTTGGGGGAAATGTCAATGATTTAAGAAACATGAGAGTTAGAATCAAAGGTCCAAAATCTGAAAAATGTTGGTGGAGTGAGTCATAAGGTTAGCAGATAACTGCTGCTAACCTCCAGGCCATCAACAGCCAGTCCCTTTCCCAGGTTTAGCCTCACATTGTAGGGACAGGATAGTGGTAGCCTCCAGGCCCTCACCAACTCATCCACAGCTGCAGGACTGGTAGAAAAGCTCGATTCAAATGCTGATGTTGTTGCGGGGTGTTTCACTCTGTGAATACTAGTATTACTTTAATTCCTTTGGAATGAAAACGTTATCGCTCGTACAATTTTATAAATGCTAAAGTCTTCAGAACGCTTTGTCATCGTTTTTGGTAAAGCATGAAGTCGGTGTTTTAAGTTCTACTATCGTGGAAGAGTTTTTGAGATCAAGTTCATTCGTATCATATTATGACGTTTGTTTTGTTCTTGAGGGTATGGCAAGCACAGGGCCACTGATCTACAGATCACTTCCCAATCCTTAACGAACAAGCACAAATGGTAAGATCAGCCCAGCTGTGCTGTTGTGCCTTGCTCCTGCCAACCCTCACAAACAAGTATGTTAGACGCACGTATAGACTTCGTAAGACCAGTCAAATTTTATTGAGCAATGCAGTGGTGTGGCACTCTGTTCCTGAATCCGATCTTGGGCTGGTGGGCTGGATGTTGGCCACCTGATCTAGGTTCAAATGTTCCCAAATAAATTAAGACCAGATGCCCCGCAGGAACCATATCGAGGCTAAAAGGCAGTCGAATTGACCAATCTTTGCCGTTCTCGTTGGCCTGTTATAGCCCTCTCTAACTGCAGTTCACCCTGGCGTCCTGAAGAGAGAGCTGTGGAGACTCTCCAGTCAGGTGCTCATGCTTTTCGAGTGCACAAGAGTGCTTTCCAATGAATAACAACTTTATTTGTGTGTTCCTCATCTGTCTGTCCTGGGGCTAGTTCACAAACAGTCGGTTGCTTTTTCGGTTAACGATTGGGGATTGTTAACGGAGTGCATTTTGAATAGACTGTTGGAGGAAAGATTGGAGTGGTTATAGAATGTGAGAGGGGTTATAGCTGTACCACGTTCGTGAGATCCGGTCATTGATGAAAGGTTTGTTCTGGTGTTTTGGTAGATAAGTTGGTGCCGCGACGGAACTCGAGGTGGCCAGGGGCGGCGCTCGTGAGAGGGTATAAGGACAGACAGACAGGTGGACACAGGTGTGGAGCGACGGGTGACGGCTACACACACACACGCGCGCACACACACACAGCTGCAGAGAGAGGATCCGCAAAGCGTGAGCCAGGACAACACGATAAATCAAAGAATCAAATCCGGGTGCTAAATCACTTTTCATTTAGTAAGAGTAGAGGCTAATAATAATCACGTGGAGGACTTTTCAAATTAAAATGTCACTTCCTCATTTCAAAAGGGACACGGTCAAGTGTTTGTTACCCAGGGACTGTGTCAGGTTTGTTTTATATCATGAGTATATGAGATGCATGCCTGGACATAACTATAACCTTTTTTTTAATACATTCATACATTACTTGAGATATTTTATTAAGTTGTACAGTACTGTGATAACATGATTTTGATTATGTTCCTTATTAACATTATAGTATTTAACGGAAAGATAAGGATTTTTTTGTATTACCCTTTTTACTGTATTTCTTTTGATTCTGTATTTTATTGTAATGATTATGCGTATTCAGTGTTTTTGTATGTGCCTATGATATAGTTTGTGCGTTTGCGGATTGCACAAGGCCCAAAAAAAACACACAAACAAAACAAAGAAATAAAGTAGACTGTAGAAAAGCAATTATGCAAAGCATTTTGTTTGTCATGTCATTTGTGTATATCAGACTTGTGGATGCAGACCTCCAATATTCCAGGTAACAATTGGCAGATTTGGTAGTTCTTCATCAATATCAGTTTGATAGTGACAACTGCTTATTGGCAAGACTAAATGTAGGTGAACCAAAATAATCCTTGAATTTACTTGTTTTCAAACTAGCCTCCATGCTGTAATAACAGCTCAGTAATTAACAGGGGGACTAGAAAAGTTCTAACAGTGTTGCTGTGGGTATGTCAAAGGAACGTTCTGTCACCAGCCTGGTGATGGAATAACATCATATCTAAATGATAATATCACAAAAAGTCAATTTCACAGATACAAGAACTGTACAGTGTTGCTTATGAGTGAGTTGTAGATTTTTACTGCTGTCTTTTACTGTCAAACCACTCCGATAGTTAACCTGAACATAAGGTCATTGGTTTGACGGTTCTATTTTATCAGTAGTGATCTGGATCTGGACTGGGGTGTAAGGTCTGTTCAGAGACAGAGTCCACCACTTTATGATGATCCATCAAAAATCACTGATAGGCTCTGTAAGATTTGGTCACAACACAATTATAGTTCTTATGCAATAATGGCTGTGTCATCGTCTTCAGTTATTAGTGAGTTAACCTGAGTACCAGTAGTTAATGAATCGGTTGATATTCTCACTCATTTTTTTGTTTTAGTTTTGAATACTCTATTTAAAGCAGGGAAGAATGCTTGTAAATTAGATTCGGATGTGAAAGTTTCACTTAATTTAAAACCCATACATTTACAGCAAGAAGTCGGGAAAGAATTGGGTCTATCATAACATATCCTATAGGTCATATACCATAGGTTTAGTTGACGTCATACACATTATCGAACATAAATATTAAGCCCCTGGCCCCCTGTACCCACATTTACATTTATATGTGTGACTGTGGTATTTACTATATTCATCCCAATACAAAGACATCATTCTATGGACCACGCATTGGTTCTCTGCGCGTTCTTGAGCACAAATTCGCGTGGACGCGCGTTTGAATACCGGCTTGAGCCGGTATTGAGCTGTCAAAATGTACAGGAAAGACTCATCGTAAGAGAACCAGTTGGACATCCAGCCAGGGAAGCTACATATGACGTCAGAACATGATCAGTAGGACTATTATTCGTGTTTGTAATGAACCGGCTTCTACCCGGTCAGCGTACCACCTCGCCTCGCCTTCATAGAGCTATTATTAATCCTCGGGTTTATTGTTGCGAGTATCTTGCTTTGTGGTTCTCCAGAAGCGTGTGATACTAGAAAGATATGCGGATAATAAAAATTTGCTCAAAATTAAAACAGGTACTATATTGTAGATAGGCTTTTACATCTGGATCATTTTTCATATTTTTGGGGGGGTTGCACTTTTTAACGCTACTTTGCAAATAAACCGCTTGGTAAGTGGATTTCATTGAACTGTGACTATAGGCTTTACAGATTGTGGGATGCTTCGGTTACTATCTATTACAAATGTATATAGGTAGGTTTTGGGTCATTTGGGTGATCGTGGGACCATAAAGGTCGAAAAACCGGTGTAGCTGGCAGGATCTCCATAGTCCTCAGCCACTGTAGATAACTTAGGTTGAGACAGTCCGGGCACAGCTCTGACTGCCACTGCGGCACTGCGGATAAAGGGCGGCTTCACCCGCATGGTGAAGACCCAGTACATCTGCCACATCACCTGATCTTTACTTAAATCCGAATTTAATTCGTTGATTTATCTGACTATCTCTAAACTATGCAATTTTGTGGTAGACAGAGACACCATTGACCTGTCACGTGGTCCAGTGACGCGTGTGCTTCAATGACATAGTTCACTAGGATCATTATTAGACTTAATACCAACAAGCCTTAATAGTTAAAAAAGCGTAATAAATGTTTATAACATGTATTTATAATAATTATTATTAATAATAGTAATAATCAATTGTAACCTATTTGCAATTCACCTTTCTTGCACTCAAAGCGCCAAGGTAGTCTACTGTAAAAATGGTCCAACATAATACACAATTCTCAAAAGTAAAATATGAAAGACAGTTTTTTTCTATCGTGTTATTTGGTCTTCGTGTTGTCTGCTTTCCCTAGTGACCCTGAGAGGTCCTCAAGGTGAAGGTCTGTTTATCTCTCAAAGGGAAAACCAAACATGCAAGTCTGGCTAAAACATGTAAAAAGCCTTCAGAGCCTCGACAACAGATAACATCCGGGCTGTGACAACAACTCAGCTCTCAGTGTGACGTTTGAAAAGGTTAACCAAACAAATTGAGAGGGGTTTATGTGACAGACTTCCCAAAAACAAAAAAACAACTACAAAACAAACTGATATTCATGTGCATCATCAAACAGCTCTTTGTTTTTCTCCAACAGGTGGAGCCTCGTTCAGTCATGAGGTGTGCCAAGTCCTCGTGCCCAGCAGCGAGGGGGTTCCTGGGGCCATGCGTGTACCCAGCCGTGCCTGATGGGGGCTGGGGCTGGGCGGTGGCCTTGGCCTTCTTTCTGGTGGAGGTATTCACCTACGGCACCATCAAGAGCCTGGGTGTGTTCCTCCAGGACCTGATGGAGGAGTTCCAGGAGAGCAACAGTCGAGTGTCCTGGGTCATCTCCATCTGTGTGTTTGTCCTGACCTTCACAGGTCAGTCTGGGAGGGGGAGAGGGGAGGGAAGGAAGACAGGAGAGGGAAGGAAGGGACTTAGAGATAGGAAAGGGGGGTAGGTGGAAGGAAGGGGGGAGAGTTACGACATCAGATGTAATACAGTACTACAATGTACGTAAATGTATTCAAAAGTATTCAAATAAATAGTTGTGTGTGAATGTGTCATGTTAACGGACTCCCTGTGTCTGTACTGTCCAGCCCCTCTGTCCACGGTTCTGAGTAACCGCTTTGGCTACCGGCCCGTTGTCATGGCCGGCGGCTTTCTGATCAGCCTGGGGACCATCTCATCTGCCTTCACCTCCTCCATCGACGAGATGTACGTCACCATCGGCCTTGTATCAGGTAGGCTTCCTTCCTTCACCAAGCGCACATACACACCCTCAAACACACACACCCTCACACACACACACACACACACACACTGGTATTGTCACGCTGCTTGTCAGATAGCTTACTCCTGATCTCCTGATCCCTCGCTGGTACTCAAACTGCAAGCGAAGGAAAAGCTCTTTTCTCTGGCGTGGGTTTACTGGATTGACACTTGAGGAGTGAAGTTTGAACTCATTCACATCGGCTACACATAATCAAGCTGTCATGCTACGTTAAAGACACAGTGAGCACACATACACCCACCCATGCCACAATACATCTTATGATCAACTCTAATTTGATTTGTATGGCCTATTTAATACCGATACACGTCTTATCAAAGGTCATATCCAAAGAAGGCATGATTTGTTTTGACAATGACTTGTTTGTTGCATATTGCTTAACATCTTTTAAACTCTGAATGTACCAAGGGGTTGCTAGCAGTGCCATAAAGGACATTGGCCTTTCAAGAGGTGGACTTGGTTGTGCTTTTGCCAAACACCTTTAAAGTCCCATTTTGATCCTGCAAAGACGGATTGACCGAAAAGAAAATTACACAATGTCGAAAAAATGGAGGATCCAGATTTTTTCTCGACGCCAATGAACTTTTCACTGCGCCCCCCAACACTAAAATGCTAAACACTTCTCTCTCCCCTTCAAGCCAACAGTGACTAACCTGAAGACATCCCTCTCTTCTTTCTGTCTGTCTTCTCTGTCTTTCTGTAATGCATTTTTTTCCAAAGGGGCCCTGATCCTGACAGTCTTATACGACCTACGACCCTTGACATCGTCAAAGTGGCCTGACGGCTTGAACCCTGAACCTTTTGACCCTGAGCCCTGCTGTGTGGGAGCAGGCAGGGTCAGTGTCTGTCATGTCCCCTCTTGCCCTTGTTTGTTCCAGGCCTCGGGTACTGCTTGACCTTCCTGCCCACCGTAACCCTCCTCTCCCAGTACTTCTCCCGGCGACGGTCACTAGTCACCGCCATGGCCTCCTCTGGCGAATCTTTCGCTATGTTTGCCTTCGCTCCAGGTGAGCTCAGGTGGACCGTTTGGAGTGTAAAGGTTTCGGAGTATTTAGAGTATGTGTCTTTTGTGTATGTAATACAAATGTAGTGATACGTATAACAGGGAACATATATGTGTCCTTTGGAACTTTCTAGAAAAGGATTGGCTTGCACAATGCTCATGTACAATGGACCAGAAATTATCTTTATAGTTTGCTAATGATTTACTGTATGTATTTAGATTGTTTTGTCTGTACACTGTACTGTACTGTAAATTAGTATTTCATCTTAAGCCACCCTCCCTTTACCTGCCTCTGTCTCTCCAGCCTTCACTTGTCTGAAAGAAAAGATCGGTTGGCGTCACTGCCTCATCGTGATCGGGGTCTTGCAGGCTTCTGTGATTGGCTGTGGCGTTCTGCTCCGACCTATCTTCATCAAGCCGGAGAACGATGAGCCGCAGGCCGCGTATGAGCTGGAGCTCGAGGAGACCCGTGCCTCCATCAGCTCCGGGGACTCTGGGGTCACCTCTCTCTCCACGACCTCTGACCTCCGGGCAACGGTCGCCAAAGAAGAGACGGCAGCCCTGATGAACAAAGACAAAACCCAAGAGGTCCAGGGTCAGGGCCCATCGCTCCACTCTCCTGCCCAGACTGGGGCAAAAGTACGGACGAGCCCCGCGGGATCCCGGACAAGCCCCAAACTGCTGGACTTTTCCGTGCTGAAGGACGGAGCCTTCATCTGCTACTCCCTCTTCGGCTTGTTCGCCACGCTGGGCTTCTTCGCTCCTCCCCTCTACATCATCGAGCTGAGCAAGAGCCGAGGTGTGGATCCCGACCTGGCGGCCTACATGCTATCCATCATGGCGGTGGCCGAGGTGTGCGCCCGCCTGTCCATAGGGGTGGTGATGGACAAGGCACCTGTGAGGAAGACCAAGGTGTTGCTGGGGTGTGTCGTCTTACTTTGCCTGGTCCTGGTGGCCTTCACCCAGGTGTGGGAGTTCTGGGGGCTAGCGCTGTGCTGCGGCTTGTACGGCTTCTTCATGGGCACAGTGGGCTCCACACACATCCCCATGCTGGCGGAGGAGGACGTGGTGGGGATCCAGAGGATGCCCTCCTCGGTGGGGGTGTACGTGTTCATCCAGAGCTTCGCAGGGCTGGCCGGACCGCCACTAGGAGGTACGAGGCTTCGGTTTCTCTCCAAGTCGCTTTTCCAGGATGTATGTGATGCATTTCTTGATGCTTCATCATTTACTACAGGCCCCGATTTCCTTGAAATGTTCTGGAACGTGGTGAAATGTTGGTACTGCGACTAGACCTAAATGTGTTTGAAGTCTCATGGACCTAATATAGGCGTACTCTGACGTTGCCTGTCTGCCCTGTTTCTCTTCAGGCATGTTGGTGGACATAACTAAGAACTACGGCGCTGCGTTCTACTCGTGTGCGGCAGGAATGGCCCTGGGGGCCTTCTTCCTGGCGCTGGTGGGGCCAGCTCGTGCCGGCATGTGCAACCGGAGGAAACAGCAAGGAGGGGGAAAGGGAAGTGACCAGCAGGAGGAGAGTTCCCAGGACAGCGGTCCAGCAGACTTCCTAGAAGTCGACCTCGCTGTGGAGGAGAGTCCAGCCAAGACGTCTCAGGCCGACCAGCAATCCACAGACAACCGACAGGAAGTTTAGAAGAAATAAAAGCTGTAATGTACAATATAAACAGCAGCGCTGAGAGAGAGAGAGAGAGAGAGAGAGAGAGAGAGAGAGAGAGAGAGAGAGAGAGAGAGAGAGAGAGAGAGAGAGAGCAGAGCGAGTATGACATCTGCACACCATCACACACGCACACAAAGAAGTTGGTCTGGGCCTGCTGGTTCTGCAAATGTCAATCCCCCCACCTCCCACCCCCCACCCCTGAGTCAATGCTGCTCCCTGCATGGGTTGGTAAGAGTCTAATCCCGTCAGTCCTGTTGACTGCCCACCCCATCACTGACACCAAACCACTTTTTTACAGGCCAAATCCTTTCTTAAGCTCAGGTAAGGGAATGAGAGGCCTAATGTTTGTGGAGGTCTGAATGTATCTAATGCTCGGTTGGGATAATAATGACTTGGGTTGGAACTGTGAAGAAGGATCCAACTGTATTTAGGTAATTTCTGTGTGACCTCTACGTGTGGAGAACAAGTTTACATACATGCAGGCCTGAGTGGCATTTCCTACTGGAACCAAATTCACACGCATTGCTTAACTTGAATATTCTGGTTCTCTTTTATATATATATATATATATATATATATATATATATATATATATATAAAGCCTGTACTGTATGACTCCACGTAGGCTGATGAGCTTTCCTTTTGACTTGCTCCACTATCTCTGTCCTGTACTGTACGCAAGTGCATTCTCAATCGTCTTTTACATTTGAGTTGCAATGATCAGTATTATCATAGATAATAATGCCAAAAAACAACATTCATGAAATCAGATCCATGTGTATATAATGTGTGTTATTCTCAGCAGACAGAACTTAAAAAGGCTTAAAAATTCAGTAAAATAAACTGGAAGAGACCAAAAAAAACTTGAAGAGCTTAAAATTAATGGCTTTGAATCCAAGTATTTTTTTGTCAATGAATCTGTATAGGATAGATTATTTGATTTGTTAAAGGTAAATGATAATGAGGTCAGATTCATACTCTGGCTGGATCTAGTCTTCCTTTAGACATCAGATTAAAACAGCTGTCTTCTCTCAACACTGATGCTGGATCCTTGTTATTTATAGATAAATGTTATTTCACACACACAAAAAAATGAACACAAATCAATGTAAAATGTTAACAGTTTGATTTGTTTTAAACAATGTCTCAATATGTTCAATGTCAAACTATATTTTATGAATTGTTTTTTCAAAGATATGAAAAAATGCTGTAAAGTACACTGTTATTTTTAAAATTGTTCAATTAAAAACACCGTTTGGGAGAGTTATTGGACTTCATGGTGCTAACTGAGCTAGCTAACAAGCCCAGTTCAATAAACCAGCAGGTACTTTGAACAACTGTTTCAGAGTGCCAAGAATGATAGATTTTTCTTGAGAAAATGGACATTACATGCAAACTCTTGTCTAAACTGCCACCTAGTGGCACATTCATGTATACTGTACACATCTATACTGTAAACTGTGCATATCTATACTGTATAGAGTACACGTCTATATACTGTGCACATCTATCTGGTATACTTTGTCTGAGGAAAGTCCTGTGTTTCGAAGAATTGAACCCAACTGTAAGAGCATGGTGAACAGTGGAACTCAAGTGAACTATGAGGAGAGAAAATGAACTCTGCTTTCTTGGTATTGCTGATCTGCTCAGTGCTGATCTGCTCAGATCCTGTTGTGCATATTTGCCATTTAAACAGCATTAATGAGCTCAACCTTGAGGTACAACATGCTGTTTATAATCTGCCCTGAGCTCCTGTTCAGCAGCAGGCATTGTGGAGTAAAGATCACAATGGATTTCACCACGAGAGAGAACGTGGATATTTTGAAAAATGGTTTGTTTTATTGAGGATAATAAGGGCAAGACAGTATAAGTTAGACTGTACAATGAAAGCGTTTTTTGTCTTTCCAAAAACTGTTAGAGAGAAAGTAAGGTCTGAAATCATAGTACACGAATGTGAATCTTGATATGAGGAGGCAAAATTTGAAAAACCTAAGTAGAAAATTAAAACTTTAAGACAACTTGATTGGAGGAAAAGAAAGAGGCGGAGCTTGGAACAGGAGGCACTAGATCAGTGTATTTTGGCAGATCATTTGCATATATATCTTTTTTTTTTCTCTCCTAATAAACTGACTTGATCAAACAAATCCAAACACAAGGGACAACAATGGGGTCAGCATTGTTAGAAACCATTTCACATCATCAAAGTGTTCGTTATTTCACTGTGTTCATTGTTTCTCAGTAAAAACATTTTTCTGAAGTCTTGCCGTGGAGTGATGCAGTCTCATAGCATGGCACTACTAAACACTTGACCTGAGTGATTTTGCTTACAATTGACCCCTTACAATTTCTTTAACCTGCTCTTAGTTCCGGCATCCTTTCGAACCAGAATCACATTCTGTTAACTCAACGTCTGTGCTTGAGTCCCACAGAGATCAATCCCCAAACAGGCCAGTAAGCAGCGTGTCACACAAGAGCCACGGAACCGAACCGGGCAAACGCTTTGAACAGTCGTAGGAAAACAACAACAAGGTTTAAGACTTCTTTTAAGTCTTCAGACCAAGAAAATGTGTCCAGAGTCAAGTCTTTTCTAAACAAAAAGTTTGTGTTAAAACTTGGAGCTTGAGGCCACTTAAACACAAGGCCTCTGGTATTTCAGTATCTCCGCTCTGCCACCGCAGTGCAGAGTATACCATCATGCTTACAGGTTAGTCGTTGCCTGAAGGAAAAAAAAAAAAAACAACAACTTCAAAGCGTTCAAACATACTGAAATGCAGGTTTCTGTTTAGACTAGTTATGGCTGTGTGTTGGCTAGAGACCTGCTTGGCTGTACGCCATCAGCAGAGTGAGCCTCCAGACCTTGGGGTTTGTCAGGTAAATGGCGTTCTGACTTGCTGGCACATGGATAGCATCTCACCACAGAGGGAGCAGACTTAATACTGGTGCTCACCAGCCACTATCCCACAATTCGTCGCGATCCCTCTCTGGCGCAAAGGGAAGACGGGTTGCTCCGCCCCCACCCTCCCAGTTCTGGTGTGCCGTAGAGATGGCACAGAACGGTCTGTCCAAACTTGTTCTCTTCCTACAGAAGCAGCCTTCCTTACATGCAGAGCCTGCCTGGCTGGTGATCAGAGGGCCCTGGCTACAGAGAATAAAAGGCATAAGCTAGAGGCAAACCCGGAGAGAGATAAAGAGACAGAGATAGCCCTGGTGTTCAGGATAGGAGGACAGTTCAAGATGGCCGGTTCAAAGAGGCCTGCAAGGACGCAAGCATTACTGTTAAGGCTGTTCAGGAGTCTTGTGAGCAGAGATCTGTGGAGATGTTCTTTCAGTGGAGCACTACATGCCCTAGGAAGTGTGTGTGTGTTCATGCTTCAAAAATGTGTTAGTTCAGTAGGACAAAAGCCCATTACAAGGCCATTTGGCCTGCTCAAACTCAGGTGGTGTGAAACACTAGGACCAGTCACATCAGTCTAGCAGACGGGAAGAGGATGCAATGGTGGCCTTTCTTTCCCCCGGCTCAGGCCAGGGCCTCCAGCCAAGACGGGGCATGACATGTCTGAGCCCAGACAAAAAGATCTCTCTGCTGGGGCCGAGCTCAAAGGGGGGAGTGCCTGGAGCTACCAGAGGCCCGCCAAGGGACAGACGAAGTGTGTGTGTGTGTGTGTCAACAACATACAAGCATCATTTGTTTACAGACATGCCGACAGACGGCCTAAAATAATAAAAGCACGGCCTGGAAACTTTTTGTTTGCGGCCGATTTCACTGTAAATATACAGCCATCCACAACTCCACCCCACCCCCCCCCCCCAGCAAATACACACCAAAAACCTGTATAAAACACCAGGGGTCAGTGATACATACATACTTACAAATACATGTGTAAGACGGGTTACATCGTGGTTAGAAAAAATGGTGAGGTGGTGTGAGATACACAACTATACATGTACATGAGACAGAGAGAGAGAGAGACAGAGACAAACAGAGAGAGAGAGAGAGAGAGAGAGAGAGAGAGTGTGTGTGTCTGGAAGACACAGTTGTACAGATGTCTATAAACAAAGCGTTTCTCTAGAGGTTTCCTCCTGGCCTTATCCCTTTTGTTTGTTGCCACATAACCAGCAAGAGAGTAACTGGCAGAAACTGACGGAATAACTTGTACCTTTAGAGAAAAGGGTGGCTCCTGGATAAGAGAAACTAAAATGCCTTTTTAGAAGATAACTAGTTAGCCTACATTTCTGGTTAAACCGTTAGTTAGCCTACACGCCTTCTAAACAGGCCATTTTCTTCTCTTTTTACTCTGTTGAAAGGCTTGTATTTGACAATATAATGAGCCATATTCTCGGTAGGGACAGGAGAGTGAGTGAGTGTGTGTATTTCCCCCCTTTTCCCTGTGGGAGAGAAGGTTTAAACTGAGCTTGCTTAAAGAACTGGAGCTCAAGGCAACTTAACAAAAGCAAACAGGAGACCCCAAAGTGGAGTAGGAGTTAAAAACGAAAAGATGAGACAATACAGGACGAGATTCTGACAGCTATTCTCTTTGTGTGTGTGTGTGTGTGTGTGAGTGAGAGAGAGAGAGAGAGAGAGAGAGAGAGAGAGAGAGAGAGAGAGAGAGAGAGAGAGAAAGAGAGAACAAGTTAAAGTGTCTCTGTAAAAGGCTTAGGCACAAGTATCATTGCATCTAATACACAAATAAGTGGTCCACAACGTGCCCTGAGAATTCGCTAAATACACTGTGCTTCGATTCCCTCCACTAAAGCTAAAGTCGCAGTATAGATTCTTCTGTTAATTATTATTACTTAATAATGTGGTTGAAGCGTAAGTGCCTTCTCTGTGTGTGTGTGTTCTCTCTTCTTCCTCCGTTGCCTAGCAGTGGCCTTCAGCAGTCACCTTGGAAACTCAAGAGTCAAAGTCTAGACAGATACACGTCTTCATGTAAGTGTGGAGAGAAAAAACACACACACAACAACAGACTAGAAGGCAAAAAGAACCACCTAGAAACTAGAACTGAAGTAAAAAGATGGTTTAAGATTAGAAACTTAGAAAGGTCGCTGGCAGAAATCAACTTAAGGAGGGCATCAGGATTCTTGTGAGTGAGTGTGTGAGTGAGTGTGTGTTTGAGTGTGCGTTAGCCCTAGTTAATGAGGAGGCAGTGGTACAGAAGGCTCAATAGTGGAATAGTTAAAAGATTAGTACAGTGCAGAAAAAAGGTCCCAGAAACATCTGGAATAACAGTCCTCCTCATCTCCAGGCAGATGGGTAGTGGGCGTCGCCCCGCAGCGGTGGAGGCACATTGGTGGAGGAGGAAGGATTAACGCTTGCCGTTGTCAAGGCTACGCCCAGTGCAGGTCAGTGAAGCCACGCCATCGCTACACCTTCCTCCTCCATCCAGCCACACACAGCCACACACAGCCACACCCACCCACTCACTCACACACACACCCACACTCACTCACACACTCACACACACACACACACACACACACACCTCCACAGTCCAGGTAGAAGTTACAGAGTATCACAGATGGGAGGAGTTAAAAGAGGACCGGTGCAGGACGTTCTAGAAGAATCCAGTCAGGGGATTAGAGGTGTCACACGGCTTTACAGTGGTTTTAGGCGAAGGACTACGACGGCCGTACAGACAAAAAAATACAAATAAAATACAAAATGAATATTCATAAAAGACGTTTGGTGAAAGGCAAGATAGGTGATGCAGTTCTACTCGGAGTGACTTGACGGATGGCAGGGGAGCGGGAAGGCGGGCGGGGGGGGGGGCAAAAGTGGCAGTTGAAAACAGTGGAGGAGGAAGTGGAAGGAGCTAGGTTCAGGTGACTCTTTCTCCTCGCATAAAAAAAAAACGAACAACCCGGGAAAAAAAAGAAAAAAAACGGCCGTCTCACTGGAGCATGAGCTGCTTGAGGTTGTCGTGCAGAATGGTGTCCTTGACGTCGCGGAACACCAGGCGAATGTTCTCCGTGTTGATGGCCGTGGTGAAGTGGTGGTACAGGGGCTTCTGCTGCTGCTCCCGCCGCTTGTTCCGGAAACAGTCCACCAGGAAGCTCTGCACGTCGGCCAGGCTGTGCGCCTCCCCGCTGAACTCGGGGAAATAGTCCTTGATGGGCACGCTCTTCACCTTCTCCTCCAGCAGGTCCGTCTTGTTGAGGAACAGGATGATGGACACGTTGCTGAACACGCGGTTGTTGACGATGGTCTCGAAGATGTTGAGAGACTCGCTCAGGCGGTTGGTCTGCCGGTCCTCCATCAGCACCTGGGGGGGGAGGTGTGTGAGGAGGGTGTGTGTGAAGGGTGTGTGTGTGTGTGTGTGAAGGGTGTGTGTGTGTGTGACTACAGAAGAGGGCGTTTGGTGGCTGAGCAGTTAAGGTGTTGGGCTCCTGATCGGACGGTTGCAAGTTCGATTGCCGGCTGAGGCAACATGACATTGGGCGAGGCACTTCACCCTACTTGCCTCAGGGGGGAATGTCCCTGTAGTTGCTGTAAGTCACTCTGGATAAGAGCGTCTGCTAAATGACTGAATGTGAATGTGTTTGTGCGTTAGAGTGTTACAGCAGGGAGGTGTGTGTGTCTGCACGGGGTGGGGGAGGGTGAGTGTGTGTGACCTCACCTGATCGTACTCGGAGGAGGAGACGAGGAAGAGGATGGAGGTGACCGAGTCGAAGCACTCGAACCAGCGCCGCCTCTCCGAGCGCTGGCCCCCCACGTCCACCATCTTGAAGGGGACGTTCTTGATCTCAAAGTCGTACTCATGGATGCCCTTGGTGGGCTTCCGGGCCAGGAGGATGTCCTGCTGACTGGGAAGATAGTCCTGGTGGAGAGGAGAGGACGGGACACAACTAATGACTGACAAACTACGCGAAACTACTACTACTAATCATAAAATTCTATTCACAAATAATATTCTACATCTAAATAGTACTGTGTTAACAGTACTTATAGTAACAAAAAAATAAGGACAAGGGAAAAAAGGGAGACAATTTGTGGTTATTTTAGTGAAAACTCTTGTGACGTTGTACCGTCAAATAGTTAGGGCCACATGTAAGCTCATTTGTTCTGGAAGATGGTTCCAGAATAGACAGCGATCCCAGAGGAGTCCCACACGTCAAGCACTAAAGATGACTACTTACATGAACATGTTTCTGTGTCCCATGTGAGACGAAACTATAAAATAAACCCTGAAAATGGTCCTGGAAACTTGAATTGTTTCATTACAGTTTGTATACGGGGAAGTTGCTCTCAAGTCACACAACTCCTGGTCCGTCTTCTGACTATTTGGATTTTGTTTTTTTCCCTTTGTCATACCGAACCACATGAACCTGTTTGAGTAAGGAGTGTGTGAGTGTGTGTGTGCTCGCACTATAAAGCAGGTTGGTGGGGTTTGTGCTTCACACACATTCTAGATTGGTGCGATCATTAACGCTCCTTAAGACTTTGCTGTCCTCATCTTGAGCTAAACGTTGCATCCGGGACACTGGAGAAAACAACAGCCTGTGGGTTTCACAGCCGAATTCCTGACATTCCAGACGCGATGACATCACAAAGGTCGTCTTGGCCATAGGGGAAGTCACCGGGGACACAGCCAAGAGTCCGCACTCTCTCACATCACGCACACACACACACACACACACACACACACACACACACACACACACACACACACACACACACACACACACACACACACACACACACACACACACACACACACACACACACACACACACACCACATCTAGCATGTGTGCTGTGCACATTCTTGTATTTGTTTTTTTCCAGTGTGACATTTCTGTTTGACGTGCTGCACTCGCAGGGGGCTGTGGTAGCTGTTCGTCCCTGTTCCAACACTCTGACTTGACCCACTTCCTGTTCCTGCTGGGCCCAGGCCATGTTGCTTAACATCAGCAGGGTGACTCAGTGTGTGTCTCTCTCTCTCTCTCTCTGGGTTAGGGCTGGCACTCTCTGGGTCAGGGCCGGCTCTCTCTGGGTTAGGGCCGGCTCTCTCTGGGTCAGGGCCGGCTCTCTCTGGGTTAGGGCCGGCTCTCTCTGGGTCAGGGCCGGCTCTCTCTGGAGCTGCCTGTCAAAGAGGGAGGGGCTTACCATCTGGCCAAGCTTCTCCAGGTTGTCCAAGAAGTACTTCACCGACTCCCCCTGAGAGAAAAAGGGAGAGAAAGAGAGAGAGGGAGAGAGAAAGAAAGAATGGTTCATGTCAAAGTTGTACATTAATTGATGTATTGATGCGTATTTCTAGAGTCCTAGTCAAAGTTTCTCCTCCCTATGTTACTATGTTTACTGTCAGACACCACCTTCCAAAGCTAATTCCTTGTTTGTGTAAACCTACTTAGCAATAAATAGAATTATGATTCACACTGTGGACCACAGATACCATTTCTCCACCATCAGAAACTGAACTGTGTTTGGAATCTAAAATGTTTGTTTCCTGGAACCCAAAACCAGCAGGCGTTCCTTGAGCGTGTGTGTGCACATCGGTGTGATGTCATATCCTGCTGGGTTGGAAGAGCGCATGGAGAACACAAGAATGGAGAAGTCAAGTAAAAGATCTCCTGAGAGGGAGCGTGTTCTAGGTCTGCCGGCCAGACTGAGAGCTTGGTGGTGATTGGTCCTCTCCTCGGTTTCGGGATGGTAATTGGTCATCTTGTGAGTTTCAGGAAAAGCTCAAATTCAATAAGAAGAACCAAGGCTGAGGTGGTAGGACAGGGGTATGAGACAGGGTCGCTTCCTGTCTAAACACATCTAGACCTGTGAGAGGAAGAAAACACGACGCGTGGGAACACAAGCTGCTTTAATGAGCTCCCATTGGACACACACCAGTCAACCCAACTGACACTGGTGTTCTCCCTAACCTTAACCCTTGATGTCAATCTAAGCCTAACCGTAATTATAAACACATATATAACACCCTCAAAAATAGCACCTGAAGTTGTGTGGACCAGGATCTGGTCCCCAATAATTAAAAGGGTTCCTTAGTGTACAAGGAGTTCAGAAGTCCCCATTAGAATGGTTAAACCAACACATGAAACAAACACACACACACACACACACTGCCCTGTTGCAATAAGGCAGATAGAGAAAATGCATGCGCCTCTTTCTCCACCTCTGCTCCCACCCCCTGACCTATGTCACACAAACCTCCCCACAAATACACAAACGTCTCCACGCACACAAACACACACACACACACACACACACACACTGTAGCGTGCTCTGAAATCAAGGCCATGTGGCGAGACGACTTCCTGTGACCGTGTGATGGAAATCTCCCAAAGAGGCAGCTTCAGAGCAGAGGCAGCTTCAGAGCAGAGGCAGCTTCAGAGCAGAGGCAGCTTCAGAGAACAGAGGCAGCCTCAAAGCACAGAGGCAGCCTCAGAGCACAGAGGCAGGCTTACAGTAAAAAGGCGCTAGCATGACATCAGGTGACCGTGCGCCAAGGGTGGCCTCAAAAAAATGGGGAAGCACAAAGCAGAGCCAACTGCCACACAACGTGCGCACACACACACACAGATAGACACACACACAGATACACACGTCACATGCAGTGTTGAGCTCCCTCTTGTTTGTTCCTTTTTCATTCTGTTCTTGCTGCAACCTAGCAGCTTGTTCCTATTACTGAGAGGGTTCCGTAAGAGATGCTGCTCTCATGGAGCTGTTTGTGTGTGTGTGTTTGTCTGTGTCTCTGTATGTGTGTGACTGTGTGGGTGTGTGTGTGTGGGTGTGTGTGTGTGCTCTTAATGTTCCGTGACAGAACAGAGTGGAGCACAGGGTCACGAGCAGCTTCGAAGGGTGTTGTCCTTGTCAATGACGTCAGCAGAGACTCGTCTCCGTGGCGACTGACAGTGACTTTAGAGAACTACAACTGTGCATTTATGTGCCCTGAGTGTGGTGCATTATGGGAAAGCGAACGATGGTGAGCTTTTTTCGTTACTCTAGCAAACGCGCAGGGTAACCCTGCTCCACGCTGGGGGGAAGTCACATGACTAGTCACATGACTAGGCAGACCCACCTGAGTAGACAGGCTCTTCCTGGTCTTGGTTCCTGTAAGTGACTGCCGTCTTACCGGATGGTTCTGTGTAACAAGCCACCTGGGTGACCAGACCACTGACGCAACTCTGATGGAGTCAGACGAGTGACCGCTCTCTCAACTCTGCAGGCCTCTAAGGAGCACTCCTCCCTCTTTATCTCTCCCTCCATCTGTCTCCCTCCATCTGTCCCCCTCTCTGTCTCTCTCTGTCCCCCTCCCTTCATCTGTCTCTCTCTGTCCCCCTCCCTTCATCTGTATCCCTCTCTGTCTCTCTGTCCCCCTCCCTCCATCTGTCTGCCTCTCTGTCCCCCTTCCTCCATCTGTCCCCCTCTGTCTCCCTCCCTCCATCTGTCTCACTCTGTCTCCCTCCCTCCATCTGTCTCCCTCTCTGTCTCTCTCTCCCTCCATCCGTCTCCCTCTCTGTCCCCCTCCCTTCATCTGTCTCCCTCTCTGTCTCTCTCTGTCCCCCTCCCTTCATCTGTCTCCCTCTCTGTCCCCCTCTCTGTCTCTCTCTGTCCCCCTCCCTTCATCTGTCTCCCTCTATGTCTCTCTGTCCCCCTCCCTTCATCTGTCTCCCTCTGTCTCTCTCCCTCCATCTCCCTCCCTCTCTGTCTCTCTCTCTCCCTCCCTCCATCCGTCTCCCTCTCTGTCCCCCTCCCTTCATCTGTCTCCCTCTCTGTCTCTCTCTGTCCCCCTCCCTTCATCTGTCTCCCTCTGTCTCTCTCCCTCCATCTCCCTCCCTCTCTGTCTCTCTCTCTCCCTCCCTCCACCCGTCTCCCTCTCTGTCCCCCTCCCTTCATCTGTCTCCCTCTCTGTCTCTCTCTGTCCCCCTCCCTTCATCTGTCTCTCTTGCTCGCCCTACCTCTCTCCCTTGGTCTCCATCTTCCTAGCTCTCTCTCTCCCTCACGATATATCCACCTCCCAGACTCAAGGGAGAAGGTCCTTTATGACCACACACACACCTCAGGATTACACCCTGCTGGTGTAAGAGTGAGGGGGGGGGGGGAGAGGGCGTGTTGCAGTGGGCTGTGAGGAGTCTTGGTAAGGGGGTCAGAGGTCAAACTGGGGCCTGGGGTCATGAGTGAGCAGGCTGTGGAAAAGCTGCAGTACTCCTCACAGCCCACTGCAACACACTCTGCCTACAGAGGGACGGTGTGTGTGTGTGTTTTGGGTGGGGGCATTAAGGACAGCTGTAAGCAGGGGATCAGGTTATGTAATATCTAGGAACAGGAAAGGGGGGGGGGGGGGTGCTTTACTTAAAGACCCGGGAACAGGTGTTGCTCTGGGGTCAATGTTTGGGTCTTAGCTGTGTGTGTGTGTGTGTGTGTGTGTAATGCCCAAGAAGATGGATTTGTGTGTGTACGTGCCTGCCAGCCTGAAATCCAAATAACCATGAAAACCACACTGGCCTGTATAAAAAGCTGAGGCCGAATCCCCAGGCTGATAGCTGGGAGCAGTGCTGCTTCACTGACTCACTGTTTGTTTGTCCCTCTAGGAAGTCCAGGAGCTGAACAGTATGGGCGTGTGTGTGTGTGTGGTGCGGGGGAGGAGGGAGGGAGGGGGGGAGGCTTGGAGGTTGTGAAAGCAGGAAGCCTGACATGTTTGGCACTCAGTACACGCGGTCCGCAGATTACTGCACACAAAAGTGTTTTGTTTGGTTTCCTCTCTCCCTCCCCCTCTCTCCTCCTCTCCCCCTCCTCCATCTCCTCCAGAATCTTTACAAGTCAGCGGGGGACCGCACACCCACCGTTTGCATGAATTCTGACATCTCTGTCACCACCCCTGTAGAACATGGTGGGGTCTGAAACTGGAAGAACTTGTCTGGCTGTGGGTCATGGAGCTGAACCACTGCAGTGTGTGTGTGTGTGTGTGTGTGTGTGTGTGTGTGTGTGTGTGTGTGTGTGTGTGTGTGTGTGTGGAAGGGGTTCTTAAGGACTTCAATGACAGTAAAACCAGGATCGATTTTGAGATGCGGCAAGGAAGAAAGGGATACTAGAGAGGGAGGAGGAGGGAGGGGAATAGAGACTGGGGAAAACACTCACACAAGCAGGAGACAGAAGTGTGTGTGTGTGTATGTGTGTGTGCGCGTGCCGAGTCTCGGGCTCACCAGCTGGAACTCGCGGCGGCGGTCGTAGGCGTGCTGGATGCCCGTGTCGGCCCACAGGGCCCTGATGGCAGGCAGGTATTTCAGGAAGATGCTGGTCTCCACCTGGCCGTGGGCAGAGCGCGTGTCGAACGCCATCAGCGTCTCCCCGTGCTTCTGATTGGACGGCTCTCCCCAGGGGATGCACAGCTTCTCACGAGCGTCCACCAGCACGCGCACGCCTGCGGGACAGAGTTACATTCACACTGAGTCACTGAGCAGACGCTCTTATCCAGAGCGACTTACAGGGACATTCCCTTGGGGCGAGCAGGGTGAAGTGCTTGGCCGGAGGACACGTCATGTTGCCACAGGGCGGGAATCGAACTCCAATCAAAGGCCAAAAAACAGACTTGTCTCAAATGCACCTTCTCATGACCAAACACCAACTAGAGACGTATCCTGCAGCACAGCACTGCCATCAGACAGCATGCCATAGGAACACACAGTCACAGGAACACACGCACCGACACACACACACACACACACACACACACACACACACACACACACACGTCTGTATATACTAAACACGCTGAGCAGCGGAGTGAAGACTTTCAGCCATGGTCGGGGTTATAAATAGTTGTGTCCTAGCAAGAGAGCCAAGGCAGTCCACCCTAGCCCTTCCTCGCTGGAAACCCTTTCTTGAATATGGTTGTCTGACAGCCCTGCCCCTGGTCACATGGAACAGACCACTCCTACTGGTCACATGGTATAGTCCACCCCTGTACATGTAGCCCATACATACAAATCTATATACTGTGTGTGTGTATATATATCTCCTATATATATATATCTCCTCGAGGAAACGTTGAGCTGATTGACACAAGACTGCCTCTTCCCACCCTGGGTCTGTCCACCCCCGCTCTCAGCGTATGGTTCAGTCCATCCCTGTGCTAGTGAATCTGGGCTATTCCTGCTGGTGTCTCCAATGTGCCTGTGTGCCGTTCCTGCTGGTGTCTCCAATGTGCCTGTGTGCCGTTCCTGCTGGTGTCTCCAATGTGCCTGTGGGGTGAGCTCATCCTTCCCTTCCCCTTCATTCCTCTCCCTCTCAGACACACACACACTGTTCTGCAGCCAAGATAACCAGATAGAAGATACAGAAAAAAACTGACACTGTAAACACTCACACACACACCCACACACACCCACGCTAGGCCTGTGTTTAGCCAAGCTGACACAACACAGGTCCATCCAGCACCCCCCCCCCCCCCCCCCCCCTCCTCCTCCCATGCCTGCCCCAGCCCCTCGTCTCTGGGGAGATAAGTGGTAAGACCTGCTGGAGAGAACCACCCACGGAGCCACCGCTCACTTCAGAGAGACACACACGCGCACACATGCGCTTCCACAACCCCAAATGCTCGCCCCCTCAGGTCAACCGGAGAGCGACGTTTAGATCAACCCAGTCATGGAGGACACCATGTTAGGGGCCTTGGGCGCTGCGCAGAACCCTGGAAGAGGCACACCCTCAGGGGGCTTCTGAAGACCTCCACACTCCCCTGCCGTGTAACAGCGTAAACAGGGAGTGCTGAGGAAGTCGATACTTTCGCTCGATGAACGATTCGATTAATGTGTCAGGGAGTCTTCATACGAAGGCCGGACGCTTCTCTACGCTGGTGATTCGTCTGCAGAGTGACAGCCCAACCGTGGGCGAGGGAAAACCATCGGCTCGGTAATGCGAGACGTGTCTCACGGGAGAAAACCTGACAACCGAAGCTTCGCCAACGCCCCTAGGAGACATCGATGGCGGTCGGTGCGGCGATCCATATGTTCCGCTGGACTGAACGCTCAAATTCTCCCTCAGGCTCCTGTGCGTACAGGTCTCTTCATTCCAGAACGTTCCTGAGCCTGGCAGGAATGAAGCTTGTAGTGGAATCTGCTTATTTTTGGGAACGAGGGGGATGAGTCTGGACTTGTGAGACACACAAAGACACACACAGACACACACACAGACGTGTTACAGTATGGCCGCTGACAACCTTCCCTCGTCCTCTTCATTGTGGGACTGACTAGTGGTTATAGCTGTGCTCCACTGCAGGTCAATAGCAAACGTGCCAACACACATTAGCCCCCCACCAGCCCCGCCCCAAATGCCCTCGTGCTAATGGTCCATTATCCATCCAGCATGCGGGCATCCCCCTCTTCACTTCCACACCAGCAGGCTCTATTTTGATAGAACTTTCAGTACTTCTTTTATATTAATATCTTTATTAGTACTCTGAGTGCTGTACTGAACCTGGCTGTTGAAAACTCATGTTTCTCCATTGCAAGACCATTAAAGGATATCTTATCTCCACGATCCCCCTGGAAACGCTGGAGAGGTTCCTGTGTGGAGGTCTGTCCCTCTGCATTAGCAGGCCGAGGAGGGCTCCGTCAGAGGAGGGGGTGTGAGGAGCGGAACAGGGGGTATTTCTGTTCTGAGAGACTGCAGGGTGTGCCAGGGCTGGGAGGCGCTGACCTGTGACCCACACTGACACCACACGACCCAGCGTGACCTCCAGAGTTCACCCAGAGCGCACAAATGTTGCGGAATATTCCGGAATGTACAACTTGGAATGACGTGTGGTTGCACCTTGAACAGGAGGGGGGGGGTCTCCCAGGAGCTCTCAAGAAGCTGTTGTGTGGCTTCAAAATAGTACGCTTTTCCATCTTTCTTTCTCTTTTCCTCCCTCTCCATCCACACCCCTCCCCCCCACATTAGTCCCAGCTGAGCATGTTTGTATGTGGTGGTCATTAGCGACCAGGGGAGGGCAGGGGGGGTAAACAATAGCAGGATGCTAAATGCATGCGTCTGAGGCACTGGTCTCCTGGATCCCACCACAGCCAGGGATCAGTGCTCAGCTTTGGGGCTCAGGGAACACACCTCACTCCCAGAACCAGGGGCCCAGGGGAACACACCTCACTCCCAGAACCAGGGGCCCAGGGAACACACCTCACTCCCAGAACCAGGGGCCCAGGGAACACACCTCACTCCCAGAACCAGGGGCCCAGGGAACACACCTCACTCCCAGAACCAGGGGCCCAGGGAACACACCTCACTCCCAGAACCAGGGGCCCAGGGAACACACCTCACTCCCAGAACCAGGGGCCCAGGGAACACACCTCACTCCCAGAACCAGGGGCCCAGGGAACACACCTCACTCCCAGAACCAGGGGCCCAGGGAACACACCTCACTCCCAGAACCAGGGGCCCAGGGAACACACCTCACTCCCAGTACCAGGGGCCCGGGGAACACACCTCACTCCCAGGACCAGGGGCCCGGGGAACACACCTCACTCCCAGGGGCCCGGGGAACACACCTCGCTCACCCTTTGCAGTGAAACACGGAGTAACCTGTTCCACACTTCTAACAATCTGAGGAAGGATTTTATCCCCCTTCATCTCCACCCACCGACAACAATGACTTTGCCACAAGAGGAAGTTCAAACACTTGAGTTAGTCCCTGACGTCCACAAACCCCCCCTGGACAAGCACGGGGGGTGGGGGTGGGTCACCGGTCCTGTCATTCTACACAAGGGCAGCGAACCCCCTCAACTGGGAGCCTAGCGCTGCCGAGCAGAGCCTGAAAAACAAGGGCTGTTCCTGCGGAATTTAAATAAGTCTCCGGAACTTTCAGGATACCAAATTAACATAACAAGGCAGGGAGGGAGAAAAACTCGGCTGTTGCGTATTCTCTGCAGACGAGTAACCAGTGGAGGCCAGGACAAGCCTGTCTCTCTTCCTCCCAGATCTGCACTGGGACAGGCCACCCTGGCTAAAGACTGCAGGACACCATGGGGGCTGAGGGAGGCCTTGTTGAACTGGGGAGTCAGGTGGCTCAGTGGTTAAGGTGTTGGGATCGTGATCGTAAGGTTCCGAGTTTGATTCCCGCCAGTGGCTACATGACGTTTTGTCCTTGTCTCAGAGGGAATGTCCCTGTATTTGCTGTAAGTCGCTCTGAAAAAGAGTGTCTGCTAAATAAGTACATGTAATGTAATGAACTCCACCCTGAGCAGGAACTGTGGCAGTAAAAACAATTGAGGTTTTGTCATCCTCCACAATCCTTCAACAGACACCAAAACACTTCTCTCTTCCTCTGTCTCTCCTTCCTCCCCTCCCTGAATGGTCAAGGCTTGATCTTGACCTTTGGATCGGTGTCATGTTGTCACCTGTGACCCCTCCAGGCAGCATCCACCCATGCACCTTAGGTCACACTTCCTGTCTGTCGGGGTCACGAGATAAGTGTTCATATGAGGACTCCACATCTCTTGCAGAACAATGCTTTCGATTGGGGGGGGGGGGGGGGGGGGGGGGACTTGTGCCAGTCAGTGATGATGTAAGCCCCCCATTTCCACCTCGCTGTTATAGGGTTTCCTAAGCGACAGTGGCAGCACATTAGAGGAAATCCCCCTTAACCCCTACGTGAAGTTAAAAATAACCCCCGTGTGATTCATCTTTGCTGAAACGTCTGGGGGAAATACTGCTGTGTACATTGATAATGTGATCAAGCCTTCACTTACATGTCATGTGTTCTTTAAATCAAAGATTAGCATCCAGCTCTGGTCCAGCTGCACGTCACATTGACTTAACCCTTGTGCTCCCTTTGGGGGCCAGATTGATCCGGAACTATAATTAACGCACACACAACCACACCCAAGATGAGACATTTATGTTGTATGTGCTTAATTGAACTCAGACAAAACTAGATTCTGATTCATGCGTACGATTCAGTGGTGGCCTCAGCCATCCTGTATGGTGTGGTCTGCTGGAGCAGCAGCATCACAGAGGAAAAGGAAGAAGCTGGACAAGGTCATCAAGAAGTCCAGCTCAGTCCTGGGCTGTCCTATGGACTCGGTGCAGGAGGTGGGCGACAGACGAGTCCTGGCAAAGCTGACAACTATGCTGGACCACGAGTCACACCCCCTGCAGGACTCTGTCCGCTCGGGAGAGCAGCTTCAGCGATAGACTGATTCACCCTCGGTGTGTGAAGGAGAGGTTCCGCAGGTCTGTCCTTCCTACTGATGTCAGACTGTACAACACTGCTGACAACCCTGTTGTATCCCAGTCATAACAACTTCTATGAGCAATATCACATCATCATGTGCAATCTTATTTCATAATACTTTCTTAGCTTTCATGGCGGCTGAGCAGTTAAGGTGTTGGACTTGTGATCGGAAGGTTGCAAGTTCGATTCCCAGCTGTGGCAACATAACGATGTGTCTTTGGGCAAAGCCCTTCACCCAGCCCAACGGGTTAAAATGTCATTAACCTGCTTTATTTCAGGGTTGAAGGTGGGGCCTTTTGACCCTTAAGACAGGGGGAGCTGCAGAATGTGAAGAGTGCACAGGTTTAACTACAGCCTGTTTTTTAGTGTTACATTTTCGCCCAGTCTAAAACACTTCACACTGCTCTGGAGCATTCTGGTGACCCTGGATTAAATCAATCAAACTGTATGTTCAACTCAATCAGCACACTGCATAATCCGACCACACATCGTTTGCTTGTCAAACTCATTGCATGCTGCAACTGATTAGTTGTTACACAAAAACAGACAAATGCCTAATGTGTGTTAGGCAAAGGGGAACCGTTACACCTCATCCGAAACACAACAGCTCAAACTGTGTTTGGTAAACCATCCGTGATCTCTGTCATTATGGCCATGCTGTCTGGCTAGATGACGACAGTGAACTACATTATCACTTTAATGGCTGGCCAAGCCTTCGAGCTAACTATAAATAAAAGCTGGATGGTGTTTATATACTGTAAACTATGTTAAGACGATCAATCACACCACACTAGTCACCTTAACTATCAGACTGGTTAGCTTTGTGTCTGCAATCAGCCACCGTTAACTTTTTTTATTATAGATCCAAGCTAACAAACTGCCAAACTCTTAGCCTCTTTTCTCTCGCTAGTGTGTTTAAAGTTTATCTCCCAAAGCCAAATCACACAGTAAATAATGTCGGATCTAAAGGATCTAGTGTGCTTTGGTCTGTGTTCAGTGTAACAAGCACTTTCAAACAAACATGGGCGTTTCTTGTAGCTTTGTGAGTTTTCTTTGGCAGTTAGAAAAGAGAAACTAGCTGAACAGTTAAGCTGCTGCTAGCTTGGATAGTCTGGAGTCTGTCTACCGAGTTAGCACGATGCTAATGCTACTTCCCACTCACTTTAAACCCTTCAAATAACCCCAAAAAAGCCCCCCAACTCGCCAGAGGACTTTAACAGCAGCACGACAAGAGGTCAATCCCAACTTACCTTTTATTACATTGCTAAAAATTGTGCCTTTGAACTCTTCTTTGGCCCTCTGATCGAAGTCCTGCCCGTGGATGATGCGCATCTGCTTGAGGAAAGTGGACTTGCCGCTCTCACCCGCTCCGAGCAGCAGAATCTTCACCAGCCGTTTTACATACGTCTTATCCCGATTGATACATTTATCGATCTCTTTTGATATCCTCATCTGCTCTGCCTCACTGTTTGTAAGGAGACAGTTAGGAAAACATACAGATAAAACGGACCGGGACGGCAGGAAATCCGCCATCTTTGAAACAACTTCATCGATACAGTAAGGGAGGGTTTGGGCTCGCGCCCGAGCGCAAGGCGGGCGGGGCGCGTTTACGAGACGTGAGCGCGCGCAGGCTTCAACAATGTGAAGAAATGTTTGGGCGGGCCAGGAGGAACAATATTACATATGTGAACAAACTGCTTATTCTCATATCTTAATCCAGAAGACATCCAATCCAAGATAACATTAACCACTCAATGAACACATTGCAAGTACTTACTACAAAGAATAGTGACCAAAGGAGTCTATCTTCAACAATACCTGCACGGGCCACCTAAAGTCACCAAACAAAATAATTTTGCTTTGGCATAACTAAGATTATATGTGACTAGACATCAGAGCTAGTATCTAGGTTATTTTCTAAATGTAATGCTTTTCCCTCTAAAATATACAGTAGGGTTGCATCATGATTCTGGTTATTTGCTGAGCATCAGTGCAATGACGACTTGGTACAGTAGAGGCCAGTCTAAACATTAACATGTTTCAACTATTGTTGAAACAAAACATACAAATGCTAAATTATTTGACCGGTTTTGTTTGTACATGATATACGTAGGAATTTGTCTTTACAAATTTAAGGCATATATAACATTTATAAAATGGTCTGATTCGTACTACGTGTCTATTAAACTTTCTGAAGATTAGGGTTATTATGAATTTATCCAAATGGAAAAACTCTTTACTGTTCAGCAATTAACTACATTTGTGAAATTGCACGTTGAATTGACCGAGTAAAAACCAGCTGGGGTGTGGCTGGCTTGTTCAACTTCCGCGGGAACCATGGCGGGAACCCTTCTGTGTTTTGTATCCTCAGTTTATATAAGCTGTCATTGGGTGATAAATCCTTTAGCTCTCTCCCCGGCTTGCAATATCCGGAGGTGTGCAGTGTAGAGCAAATCACCGGTCGCTGCACTGCACTCGGATACGCGCGTGTAGAAACTAGAATATATCACATCTGCAAGTGGTTTGAGTTGTATTTGACCTCGACCAAACATGACAATAAACAAACAAACAATCCGAGACCATGGTCAACATTATCGACCACGTATGGCATGCCTCAAAAAGGTAAGTAAACTTGAAAACGGTGAAATGTTTGGGAATTATTTGTTTAAACCACCACAATTATTTGAGATAAACTTCAGCTTGACTAATTTTAGATGAATAATTACAGAACTAGCTTACAACATAGTATTTATATAATGAGCACATTTTAACAAAATGTACATTCAGTGGGATTTGGCTGGTCGAATTGATGTCACTAAATTTGTAATCAGAGAGCTGTTCAATATCCCTTTGTAAAAATGAAGGTATTTTCCGAATAAATGTAGGGATAGTTTACGGAATAATATTATGAGACTGTTATATTTAAAATGTCAAATGGATATTGGCAAGAAACAGCAATTCTGTTTGTTATAAAAACAAACAGAATGGAAAGATGGAGGACAATAATAACCATTTAATATGGGATGTCATATACTGACAGAAATGCTACCCAACACCACCACAAAAAAGTCTGTTTTGTCAACTGTAAATTACAGTTGCTGATCAGGGACTTCCAAAAGCTCTAATCTAATACCGAGATCTGACCTTTAAGCCAATTAGATTCGCCCCAGCATGACACTCTAAGCCCCTCCCATATCACAGAAGGCAGAGTTCACCACTCTCTAACTTCAAACCAGGAACAGAACCTGGGCCCATACATAGACATGTATAAAGTCTATGGGCCCATAGACATTGTGTAATATATGATGTCTATGACCTGGGCCTTATCATTGTCCTGTCAGAAGTGTTTGTCCTGTTGTTACATTTAGAAAGCTAAGCTCAGAGTTCTGACAGTAAACTTCAAGGTAGGTATTCAAGGTACAAGTCAAGATACTTGAAATCAAATCAATTTCACAATTCTAGCAAGCAGTAACCTGATGCAACACAGAGCTACATTCACAAGCCCTGTGATGGAATCAAAATCAGTTACACTAAAACATTATATTCATCCAGGAAAATCGTTCATTAGCAGTTTCATCCTAAATCCACACTCTGATGATCCATTCACTGTGTATGAGTACTACACTATAACCAACGATGTGGTTCTGCTACAAAGACAATGTTTCTGTATAGTATAATTGTATTCCACCTATTGTCATATTGAGTTGTGGTTGTTTGTGTTGCCGCGTGCAGGTGGAGGCGTTTGTGGTGGAGATGCAGGATCCTAAGAGTGGGGTGAAGGGAACAGAACAGAAGCTAAATGTCACCACCATCCCGCATGTCATCACCGGTACGTCACAGACGAAACATGACTGCGTGGAATGCTGGATGACCGTCCGTCCTATTTACGGCTAAAACATTTGGCCTAAAATGACATCGTGTGAACTATTAAAGAGGAAAAAAAATATGTTGTATTTTGATGAAAAGCTGAATATGGTCTCTCGCTAAGAAACAAAAATGTCTTAACAGTATGTAAGAAGTCTTAAAGGAACTTCCAACTAATATGACAAACATTGCCCTCTCGTGAGTCAGGTAGCTGACAGCCTGGTGGGCAATAGTCTGGTTTCACCTCATTTGTCATGTCATTTTTTATTTAGTCATGAGGTAAAAAACAGGTCCTTTGGCGGTGAAGATGTATGTGGGGGGATGGGGGGGATATAGGATATGGGGGAACATGCAAGTGTGCTATATAGAGCTGACAAAATGTAATTTGGCAAGAGAGTGTGTGTGTGTGTGTGTGTGGGGGGGGGGGGGGGGGAGAAGGGGGAAGAGAGGCTGAGGTAAGCTGCTGAAAGAGCCTAAATAAGGCAGCTGTCAATTGGATGAGATCTTGGCTGTGCTTTGTGCACCAAAGTTGCCTCCTAATCGGTGTTAAGACCACGAGAGAGATCAAGCTCTGCATGGGCCTGGAGAAAGTCTCTTCAGTTTGGACTGTGTTGAAACAGGAAGCTGTCATCAATGAGCGTCCTGTTTCTGCTACACTTGTAGCCAATACTAGTGGTTCTGCACTGAAAAAACCCCAACTAATATAAATATTTGGTGAAATAATATAACTAAGAATAAGTTCACTATTAATTATTAGTTATTATTAATTAGATAATTAATAACTTATTCTGTCATGCAATGACTTATTCTGTCATGCTTATTCTAGGCATGGAGTTCAACACGTGTGTTTTCTTGCTCGTACAGGTCAAGATGTGTTGGCCTGGATTGTCAACAAGATGAAGGTTTCCACAGAAGGTAACACCACCGTTCATGAAGATGTTAATAGGTGTAGAGGCCGGTGATATATTTATGTCTGTCTATTCACTGCCCTCATCTCTGCCCTCATCTCCTCCTGCCTCACTTTCTCCATGCCATGCCCATGCCACGCCCTCGTCTCTGCATCATGGACAGAGGCCCAGGCTTTTGGCACCATGCTGGTTGCCTACGGTTACATCTACCCTCTGCAGAACCACAAGAAGTTGGTGCTTTGCCCCGACGCCACCCTCTACCGCTTCCAGGTGAACCTCTCTTACACACAGCCCCTAATGCAGGGGTGGGAAATTCCCATTTATTTGAATCAGGTGTGCTGGAGCAGGGAAACATCGAAAACCTTCAGGACAGCGGCCCTCGAGGACCGGAATCTTCCACCCCTGCCCTAATGTGTACCTGCTCCAGCAGGTTAGGATTGGTCGGCCATGCCTGGGATCCAAACAGAGTCTATCAGTAACAGTAGTCATTATGGTGTCATTACCAAGACGCTTTGGGCTGGTGTGTTTTTGCAGTGTGTAGTTGTGGTGGATGGAAATTCTGAAGATGAAAGGTATTTTGTTGGGCCATGACATTTGATGTTATAACCTGTCTGTACAGTGTGTACCCATCCATGGACTGCCTTTTTTAAACAGCTGTCACATCAGTAAGAGACAATGATAGCTGATGATCCCTTGTCAATTCCCTCAGACTCCATATTTCTGGCCTGTTCAGAAATGGCCTGCAGAAGACACCGACTATGGTGAGTTCAAATTTTATTGTGAAGACTAATAAAAAAATAATCTTGAGTTTGTTTATCGTGCTCCTGGTAATAATCTGTGACTGGCCTCTTCTACCCAAAGCCATCTACCTGGCCAAGAGAAACATCCGGAAAAAAGGCATGCTGGAGCCTTATGAGCAAGTAGGTGTGCTCTCCCAAAGCCATTTAGCCTCGGCTAGCTTCACATGAAACATTGGACGTGAGACATAAGAAACTGATCCCAGATAGGTACAGGCCTGTACTTCAGAGAAGTTATGACTGAAGTGGTGTTCCAGACTAGCCACACTCAGTACAAAGCAACAAGAACAATGCTGGTCTTTCCTCCAACAGGAGCACTATAACCACCTCCACACCTGGATGAACAACAAGTGGGACTTCATTGTGATGCAGGCTACCGAACAGTACAAGTACGTGTCTGTCAGTTCTCCGAACGAACAAACAAACACAGCCGTCTTCCGAGGATCCAGCAGGGAACGCAACACTCCTGTTCCTCTTCCAGGGCTCCTTTGTCTTGTCTGTCTTTGGATATTTTTAAATTTGTCTCTCTTCCCCTTTGTCTTTCGGTCTGTGTATGTTTGTGTTGTGTGTGTGTGTTGTTTGTGTGTGATTCAGAGCTGCAAAGGAGAGGAAGAAGCCTGATCGTGTGGTTTTTGACTGCCAGGAGAGGGCTTACTGGATAGTGCATAAGCCTCCGGTAAAGCCAGTAATTTATCATGGAATAATCTAGATTTGTGTAGACTAAACAGATAACCATGAATTAGTCTAGAGTTATGAATATTATACAGATATCCATGAGTGTGGAGTTGTGCAGACTAAACAGAGACCTTCTGAGACTGATGTTTGGTTTCTCCCTCGGTTATCAGCGTCAGACTCACAGCGCGATGGACTACGGTGTGAACCGCCTCATCGACCCGAACGCTGAGGAGGTAACAGGTGGGTCAGCAGCACCGCCCGGATTGTAGACGTTAGATCAGGGAGGATGACGACGACTCCTCACAAGCAGGTCACCTGTCGCTGTGTTCCTGTTTCTGTGTGTGGGGACCACACTGGAGGGGGTGGGGGGTGGGGTTGAGGAGGAGGAGGGATATGTTGTTTGAGGTCAGGCCCACCTGCTGTCTAGAGGCTGTAAGATCATTACTGGGGCTTAGTGTGGAGGCTGGCTCAGCACTGGCTGCCTGTTGATCCTTTGGGAAGTTAGGATGTCACTTATCTTCCTGTGTCACATGGTCTGCGCTCTCTCTTTCTCTGCCTTCCATCCATGTTGTTCTTCCTTTCTTTTCCAGATACTTTGCGTTTTCAGTGTGCACTTGAGGAGACAGGTGTACCACAAGTCAACACACACACAGCCACACACACACACAGCCACGCACACAGCCACACACACACGCACCCCCCCTCTATTTCCATCACATTGTACCTGTGTCCTCTCTCAATGTGTGCTACCCTCTTAACTTGTCTCAGTCACTACCTCACATCTCAAACACAAACACACACGCACACCAGCTAGTCTCTTCCACCTAACACACACACATACACACACACATACACATATATCCTGTGCTGTTTTCAGATCTCCGTGATAGTGTTGTGTGTACTAGGGTAGAAACAGTGCTGTCAGATGATTTGACCGTTCGTGTACCGATCTGTGCAGGTGGTATATCTGTGGTATATCTGTGGTATATTGTAGCTGTATTGTCCCCAGAATGTGCCAGAACACAATCTTATGTTCATCTTTTCCTTTCCAGAATTTCACCTTCGATCACTACCGAAGAGTTGTAAGTCATATTTATGAAAACCGCATGCACACTAAACAAGCCCTACGTGTGAATTAGTCAAGTCTGTTTTAGCTTTGTATATAATAACCCCCCCCCCCCCCCCCTCATCTAGAACATATTCCTTCAGCAAGCCATCATGAGGTCAAAGGTCAAATCCACGGTGTCCCTCGGAGCGTGAGTGAACCTTTAATGTGTGACTTCTATGACGATTGGGATGTCAAAGATGAACATGAAAGCGAGGATGAAATGATGAGATGTATTTGTTGGGTACAGACGGTGGGGAACCGCTAGTCCAGCTTAGAATTGAGGCCTTAGTCTAATTCTATGGAGAACAGTTACAGACATATTTGCGGTTATTTTTTGTCAGTCTGATCTTTTAAATAAATGCAGTGGAAACACACTTCGGGACATTCAATGTGCTTTTGATTTGGATAAACGCTCCATTACAGTTTTGTCCCTTTGGTGTTTCCGTAGCCTGGTGAAGTACATGACCACCTACAAGAACCACGACCCCTTCCTGGCACCCTGTCTCCCTAGCAACCCCTGGCAGACGGACAACGACATGTACTGGCAACTCAACATGCGAATGTGAGCCCTCCACTCTTGACAACCAGGAATCGTGACCACATGTCCACAACACGAGGGGGGAAAACTCCCTGAGAGAACAGGAGTGTAGCAGCAGGTCTGGATGTTGACGTTGGACGCCTGTTCTCTCTGCAGGGTGGATATCCCCACCAAGATGAGGGTGGAGCGCTGGTCCTTCAGCTTCTTTGAGCTCCTGAGCGACCCGCGAGGGCGAAACGACTTCAAGGTGTTCCTGAAGAAGGAGTTCAGTGGTCAGTGAGCTGTCGTCAGGGTCTGTGGGCGCCCGGGCGGGAGGGGAACGGAACCGTGCCAGGTCATGAGGGGGGCTCATTTTGGACTTGTTTTTGTTGTGGTGTGGGTGCGTGTGTTCAGGCGAGAACATTGCCTTCTGGGAAGCAGCGGAGGAGATGAAGTGGGGCACAGCATCATCCATGAAGGAAAAGGCTGAGACGATTTTCAAGTGAGCTAGGATGTATCTGAATGTGAGCCTGCGTGTGTATGTGTGTGCCTGTGTGTTCCTGTGTGTGCCTGTGTGTGCCTGTGTGTGCCTGTGTGTGCATGTGTGTGCCTGTGTGTTCCTGTGTGTGCATGTGTGTGCCTGTGTGTTCCTGTGTGTGCCTGTGTGTGCCTGTGTGTTCCTGTGTGTGCCTGTGTGTGCATGTGTGTTCCTGTGTGTGCCTGTGTGTGCATGTGTGTGCCTGTGTGTGCATGTGTGTTCCTGTGTGTGCCTGTGTGTTCCTGTGTGTGCATGTGTGTTCCTGTGTGTGCCTGTGTGTTCCTGTGTGTGCCTGTGTGCCTGTGTGTTCCTGTGTGTGCATGTGTGTGCCTTTGCAGAGCTGTGTCAATTATCTGAGATTTTCTTTAAACTCAGAATGCTTTCTTGAAGTAAAATAGTTCTGTACGTATGTGTGTGTTTGTGTGTGTGTAGGACCTTCCTGGCCCCCGGGGCTCCCCGCTGGATCAACATTGACGGGCGTACCATGGGCCTGACTGTCAAGGGTCTGGAATGTCCTCATCGCTACGTCCTGGACGCCGCACAGACACACATCTTCCTGCTCATGAAGAAGGTGAGAGTATAAAGTATATAGTGTGTATACACACATATGAATCTGTATGTATTATGTATGTATTCTGATTATACTGTTCATAATATGTATATTCTGAGTATACCCATATTTATTATATTCTGTTGTTAATAACTGTTTTGCACTTCTGGTTGGATGCTAACTGTATTTCGTTGCCCTGGACTTGTACCTGTGTAATGACAATAAAGTTGAATCTAATCTAATCTAATATGAAGACTGTGCAGTAAATGTACAATGTGTATACTGCCCCCAAGTGTCCAAACTATGAAGTGCATCTGATTGGCTAACACTCAAGATCATACTGTTCACTGAATGGGTGTTTAATGGAACTGATGTGGTCTGTTCCCTCATTCCCTCACGACAGGACACATTCTACCGGTACCTCAAGTCTCCTGTCTACAAGGAGATTCAGAAGAATGCGTTGAACCCTGAACAGCACAACTTCAAGTAAGAAGTTTGCAAAGGCTTCTTGGACCCATACAACCATGTTGAAGGATAGAGTTAATCTTGCCCCCCCCCCCCCCCCCCCCCCCCCCCCTCCGTCCCTCCGTCCCTCCCACAGTGACAGCCAGCTGGAGCAGAACGCCCGAAACCGGAACCCTGGAATCAGCCCCATCGTGCTCTGGCAGCAGGAGGAAGAGCAGCGGGCAGCCGCCGCCCTCGCCTCCGCCCCCATCGACGTCAAGAAGATGATGAGCAAGCTGGACAGGAAGTAGGCGTGCCACAGGAAGTGAACAAGCTATAAGGTCACTGGTTGCAACCTCCCTGTTAACCTTGTGATGTCATTTACACTATAGCTAGCAACCAGGTCTCTCTTACGCTAGCGACACTCCATAGTGCTTAGTTGTAAACCTATCAATGTCCTCACACAGATGGTTATTAAACTACATATGGAGAATCCTTCTTTGAGGGTAGGTCTGTCTTCAGCATTAGCGTACTTCGAAGATACATATGCAGGTATTTTCAGCTCTTACCCACCCTGTTTATGCCTTTTCAGTTGGCGACTTACCCAGTGATTGTATAATGTATAATAAAACCAGAAGTATGCAATTAAACAAAGTCAAGAAGTCAATTTTGTAGTTACAGATTAAACACACCACCCATTTGTATTCATGAAGCAAATGTGTATTTTGCATATATTATTAAGTCTCTGTACAATGTTACACATTAAAACCTAAGAGAGGAATTCCTTATTTGGCCATACCGGACAGCCAACCGAGTTTGAACAGTGAGGGAGCAGCTGGTTCTTCCTCCTGATTGGCCAGCTGCCTGAACAGGTTACCAGGGCGGAAGGTGTCATTGGCTGGTGTGGAGGTAGGCAGGACCTGAGGAAACAAGTGAATGAGAAAAGAACACATGCAGAGAAGATCATGCTCACATTTTTTTAAACTATTAAATGCACAGTGCATTGCGTTTGTCAAGCATAGCGGAAGGTTGTGCATCTGTGCTTTGGGTTTGAGCTTGTAATCCCTACAGCACTCGACTCATCACAGCATTGGTTCGGTTGTGTAGCTTGTTAGATCGCGTTCTAGTACATTCTGAGACCAGGTAGCTGCTAAACCAGACAGCTAGCTCCAGTGAGCCGCATGACCCGGGTCTGCTCAGTCAAGGAGGCCAACAGCACATCCAAACCAGGCTGAATGTTAACATGTCCACTATGGGGAGGATAGGGGGAGAACACACTGCAAACCCACACTGTGGACAGATACGCACACATACTGGAAACACACAAACACAGTAGATAAACAAACACACACACACTGAAACTTGCCTGAGTCTCCCTCCCTCAAAACAGCTGAGAATGCAGAATGTGAGGAATTATTCACTCAGGAAACAAATAACAGGAAGTGATACGTCACACATCTAGAAGGGAGCCAACACAACGGCTCCAGCTGGATGCTGTGTGATGTCACCTTTCTCGCCCCCCCCCCCCCCCCCCCAACCCCCCCCTCCCGGTCCACTCACCAGCGAGCGGCTGGGGTCCGTGCCCCGTACCGGCCCCTTGGTCCTGCGGGAGGTGGACATGCTCAGAGGCAGCAGGCCGAACCTGGGGAAGGTCAGCGCAGGTCAGGACAAGAAGCTGTTACCTTATCAACTGGTTGTATTTGTTCTTACTCTACCATAACAGGGAGTACGGTTAGGGATATCCCATCAGTTCTAACCCTACCACTTCAAAACCATCTCCTCAAAAGTACTTTAGGAAAGTGCTGCGTTTAGCAAATCTATGAAAGGTAACAGGTAAGGTTTGGAACATCTGAGAGGAAATAAACACACGTCTTTCGCAATAGAACTAAACATTTCAGCCATCTGACACACTTCCACCGGCCTTCCAGTAGCTCCGCCCCCTCACCTGATCTGGCTGCTAGCCAGTGGCAGGATGTTAGGCGGCTCCTGGGTGTTGACGCTGGTTCCCCGGGAGACAAACTGCTTTTCCGTCCCTGACAACAGGCCCAGAAGTACCTGGAACACCACGGAACATCATCGAATGTCAACAAACCACTGTGCTACGTAACCCGCCCAACAGCAACAAGCTAGCAGGCTAGCCTGTGAATTCAAAAGGAAGGTCGTTTCTGCGTGTAATCGTCCTCTGTGTGTTCTAGGGGCGGGGGGGTGGGGGGGGCACTCGTACCGAGGTTCTCTGGGAGAGGCGGTTGAGGTTGCTGTTGAGAGGAGGCGTGAACACGTCCAGGTCGAAGGGGTCAATGTAGCTCTCCAGAGAGTCACACACCTGCTGGATCCTGGGGCACAGAGGGGAGAGGGGTGTGGAGGCCAACTATGGGCATGTGTGTGTGTGTGTAAGCGTGTGCGCTGCGTGTGAGTATAACTGAGAAAGCGTGTGTACCTGGGGTCTTGGTGTGAGCGGGAGCTCTTTCCCTCCTCCAGTCTAGTCCCAAGGGTGGTGCTGAGATAGCGCAGGTCAAACAGCAGCTGGAGGGCCCTGTTCTGGGTCATAGGGAAGGTACTATCCTGGAGGGGATGGGACCAGATAAGAATGTATGGTATAAGGCCCCCCTAAAATACTAACATGGACTGAAAATATTTAAGAAATGTCTGACTGTTAAGGGAGCCAGGGATTGACCCGATCCACACCTTGTCCTGGTTGTGGCACGCCAGGGCCTCGTACTGGACCAGCACCTGGTCCAGACAGCTCCTCAGAAGCTCCTGCAGGGTGGGCCGGGGAAGGGCGTGGCCCCCCACCCGGTTCACCTCCAGGCACAGGTGGAAGAGCAGGGACTGGACAAACCAGGATGGCTGGGAGGGGACCAGGAGAGAGAGGAAGGTTAGACTGTCCAGGGAGATGGAGACTTGTCTGTGTGTGTTTTATTTGTCTGTGGGTGTGCATCTGTCTGTGTGTGTTTTACGTGTGTGTTTAGGCTCGAAATGAACTGTGTCCTGTCGTTCCAACACTTTTATTCACCCAGTGCGTGTGTGTGTGTGTGTGTGTGTGTGTGTGTGTGTGTGTGTATGTATCTGTGTGTGTTTATTGTCAGTCTCCCACCTGGACAGGAAGTCTGATTTTGGACATGACATTGCTCCCTGACTCCGCCTCTTCCTGAATCTCTAGCTCCTCCCAGTTGGTGGCGGTTGCTAGGATGGCACCTGCAGACTCGGCATGAAGAGCTGCAGCAAACTTTCCCACAAGTTCCTGGACGAGAGACAGAGAGAGAGACACCGGTTTTCATGAAGCGTTAAGCAAAGAAACCAGACTTATATCAGGGAAAGAAACATTTGCATTTAGTCATTTAGCAGACGCTCTTATCCAGAGCGAGTACAGGGACATTCCCCCTGAGGCAAGTAGGGTGAAGTGTCCATTTTTTACCTTGGAGAAGGCGGAGCTCCATATCCGATAAGCCTCCATGCTGCAGCCAACAAGCTCCTCCTTCAGACCCGCCCACTTGGCCTGGGCGGGGCTAACCTCGGCTGCCTTGGCTCTCCCCAGTTTCCTGCCCTGCCGGGGCGTTCCCCCGACGACAACGTCCACCCCTGCTCCCAGGATGCACTGTCTGAGGTTGGGGCAGAGCTCGCCCAAGGACTGGCACAGCCTGGCCAGGAAGAGCACCTGGCTGAGTTGGGCGGGGCCGGGGGCGGGGTCAGGCGAGACGGCGGCCAGGTGGGCGCGTATGAAGGAGAGGATGTCACGGACGCAGGTTAAGCAATGCTCGCGCAGCGTCTCCTGAACGGCTTCAGCGTCGGTGAAGCGGTCAAACGAGGAGCCAGGGCTCGGCCCAGAGGCAGGGGCTGCGGAGGAGGCTGGGGCAGAATCAGGGGCATCTGCGGAGGGAGAGAAGGTCACTACTCACCCCCTCAACACTTACTAGGGGCAACCCATATCATTTAAATTTAAATGCAATTTGAGCTCCTTTCCTCCCTCTTGATAGCTTTTTCCCCTCTATCAATACATTCTCATGCCATGCCTTTCGAGGGCCCCCTCCTCCCATTGGGGCCCAGGGGGGGGATTCATCATATTTGTTTTCAGGGTTGGGGGGGATTTCCTTACCTGCGGCGTGGCTGGTGGGCAGGTAGTGCTGCAGGTCGTCCAGTCTGGCCCTCAGCTTCCCGTCCAGCGAGGAGCAGAAGCGCTGCACAGAGGGGGTCAGGGCCTGGGTCTTCATGGCCAGACCGCTCCGGTGCTGCGGCCCGCGCTGGCCCACGCTCACCCAGGCTGCATCGCTCAGCAGATCTCCTGGGGCCTCCGACCACAGGAAGGAGGCCACGTCTGCCTCATAGCGGGGGCCCCGGCCCGGGCCTGGAGGAGGGCTGAGGCTGGGGCCGAGGGCGGAGGGATGGTCGCTGAGCTCTCGTAGGGCGGAGGAGAGGAGCTGTGTGGAGCTGGTGGAGATGGACGTGGTTCCTTCCTGGGTGATGGCCTGAGAGAAGAGACAGGGAGACGGTGAGACAGGGAGAGGGTGAGACAGGGAGACAGTGAGACAGGGAGAGGGTGAGACAGAGAGAGGGTGAGACAGGGAGACAGGGAGAAGGGAGACAAAGAGACCGAGAGATGAGGAGAGATGAGGAGAGAGCAACAGGGAAAGCGATCAGCTGTTCTAACATACAAACACCATATTTAAGGGTGCAGAATAAACTCACGCAAATAAATACCCCAGCTTCACATCCCACAGCTACTAATCAAACCCCAAAACAGACTACAATCCCCACAATGCTGCATCGTCACACCCCAGGCAGACCCCATACCTGCAGACGCTGCAGAAACAGCTGCTGCAGGAAGTCCTCCCAGACTGCCAGGGGGCGCTCTAGCAGGCGCTGGCACACGCTGCTCCAGTGTTGACTGATGGAGTCGGTGGAGAGCAGGTCCCACACGGCGTCCCTGATGGCCGCCAGCCCCTTCAGGCTCTTCACGTACACCAGCAGGCTGCTCACCCCGCTGCAGATGTCCTCCTTACACCTGGGGGGGCAAGGGAGAGCGAGCTGGGGTGAGTGACCTTTGTTTAGTATGGCAGCTTTCACATGTCCCAAAGTGCTTCACAAAAGTTAAATAGTAAAACAAATAAGACCATTAAAAACTGTTCTAAAATGCTGAGGGGAAAACAGACACGCCAGCATGACACATCACAGTCTGCTGTTATTAGTCAAGAGCCATGATAGGCCGAGGCTTACATGTCGATCCAGTGTTGCAGAGTGTCTCGAAGCTGCTCTCTCTGGATTGGCTGAGCCAAGGTGCGGAGGGCGGGCTGGAACTCGGTGATGGAGGAGGGCAGGTACTTGAACCAGCCGTCTGTGCTGGCCTCCTCCTGCAAGACCCGCCTCCCTTTCCCTGAGCAGAGAAAATACTCATCACTGATAGGTGTTCCCATTACAGCATGCGTCCAGGATCAAACTTAAAAGTCACTGCTTAATGAATACTCATTAAGATGGAACACTCCTGGACGAATGAGGTTCTCTACACCCACTTGTTCTGGCTCCGTGTCTGGCTCGTACCTGCAGGTATCCTGGAGGTGGTGTTATCCAGGGTGCTGAACAGCAGGCCGCAGGTCAAGCCTCCCTCCCCTGGCCGGGGGCTTCCCTCTGGGGGCAGGTAGAACACAGCGTAGGCCTGGTACAGGGTGGTCACCAGCAGCTCCACAAGGCTGCACACCTGAGTCTTCACACCTGAGCCTGGGACATAGAGCACAGACATCTTTACTTCCCTGCTTCAAGACATCAAGGTGCTGTTAAACTGGGGCTTCCAACAGCAAGTGTCACACCTTTTCGTTTAGCGGTGTAAACCACATGCTGAACATTGGTCACATTGAATAAGATGCAGTATTGCATACCCTACTATATTTGATTGCGGTGAACCAGGTGTTTAATAGGAAGCAGTACCGTGCTGCGGTTGGTTGAGCATCTGCTGGATGGAAGCCTTTCTGGCCAATAGGAAGTCAGCCAGCGCCTGGCGAGGAGAGCTGTCCTCCAATAGCATGGTGGAGACAAGGGCCTCGGCGATAGCTTGATCCGACACAGCCCGGCCACGCAACAGAGATTTACTGTCCAGTAAAATGGTGGCCCTGCGGACACCAAGAACAAAAAGACAAAAGTAAGCATTAGAGAGGTGTTTCTATGAGTGAAACTGTGCATTAGCAAGGTGTTTCTGTGAATGAAGCCATGCATTAAAGTGGTGTTTTGTTGTTGTTGTGTGCTGTGAACTGCAATTTCCACCCCCTGTAGGATAAATAAAGGTTTATCTAATCTAATCTTTCTGTGAATTAAGCCGTGCATTAGAGAGGTGTTTCTGTGAATCGAACAGCTTTTCGTGAGTGTTTCTCCCTTCCCACCAGACCCACCTGAAGTGTCCGGCAGCCGCCACCTGGCGCACCAGGATGGGGAAGCGGGCCAAGACGGGGCTGCAGTGGGGCCCTCCGGCCCCCAGGTGGAGCTGGCTGTGCAGGTGGCAGCAGAGCAGGTACAGCTGGGTGGCCTGCAGGTAGTGGGAGGCCTCCATGGCGCTCCAGATGCGCTCTGGGATGTCCAGCAGCAGCTTTATCTGAGAGGCCATGATGTAGAACTTCTCCTGAGACTGTCTCTGACTCTGGGGAGGAAGAGTCAGCGTGTGACATCATCAGCCAGCTCACACACACACACGTGAACTTAGATGTATTGACTGACACTGACACACACACACACACACACTTTGCAAGCATACGTTCACAGCTTGACGCTAATGAGGTTGGTCATAGTGAGGTTGGTCATAGTGTTTATAAGGTTTCAAAAAGTACAACAATACGCAATAAATTGGTTACTGACCACAGGAAAAAGTTTGTTGGCATCACAATTCAACTATGAGTGGGTGTCCATAGACAACTCACTGCACATTACATGGGCTTCACGAATGGCTGACACTTCATCATATTTACATCATATTTACCTCCTGTTTGCTGTTCGACTGGACATTGCTTTTGACTTGTTTCAACTTCAGGCAGTAGCGGTGCATGTCTTGGATGGACAGAACAACGCTTTCTGAGCACTGTCTCATCTCGCCGATGGTGTCAGCGGCGTCGATCAGATCCCTGTATCGCTCGCCTACCATCTGTCGGAGTTCCTCCTTCTTCTGCTCGATCTCTCCCCGGACTTTTCGCTCAATTCCCCGGATCTCCTCTGTGTTGTAGCGCTCGAACAGAACCGCCGGGTCTCTGATCTCCGAAACCCGGAGAGATTGCGCTGGAACCACGGCCATCACGGCTTCATAAGACAAATCCAAGCTGCAAACTGGAAAAACTACAATCCGGAAAACGAAACGAAGCCCTGTTTCCTGCTTCCACGTAAACAAGGAGGCGGTGGCAGAGAAAGTAACAGCGCCCCCTGCTGCTTCACACCTGAATGTCAGGATCAGACCGTACTGGTGCAGAAAGTAACAGCGCCCCCTGCTGCTTCACATCTGAATCCCAGGATCAGACCGTACTGGCGCAGAAAGTAACAGCGCCCCCTGCTGCTTCACACCTGAATCCTAGGATCAGACAGTACTGGGGCAGAAAGTCACAAGACGTAACCAAAAACAATGGGTCCCCCCAATGAGTTTACATTTATATGATTTTCTCAATCTTCTTAATATAGTATTTTACTGTCATTATTTGGGTTTATGCATTGCATTTTGTGCTATTCACATAGTTTGTGCACACAGAGGGGAGTCATAATACTGTATATATGTATTTATTCATTTTAAAAGATATAGTAACTTAGATTATCTATACAAGCAGAATATACGCCAATATAGCCCATACATACACCTTATCCTACTTTAAAACAACTCAGGCTTGAGGAAGTGTCGTGAGAAATTCGACCTTTATTACGCTCAACCAGGTGTTGACAACAGGTGCATCAGATACCCGGAAGAAACTATTAAAACGGCAGGCTCGACATACAGGTAAGGCAACTAAAGGTCTTAAATAAGTATAATCAAATTAAACCACATAAGTCGGAGTTCTAGATAAACCAGGCTTTTTATTTATTTTTTAAATTTATTTCACGTGTTTTATGCTACTTCTCTAGTTTGTAGGCTAGTTTGTAGTATATTAAAGAATACGTCAACGATGGCGATGGGTGGGGGAAATTAAAAAGGCCACAGAGCATCTATGTAGACTGTTGAAAGTGATATGGATGTGATGATTTAACGCATTAATTCAGTTTAGTTCCCTATTTAATTACAGTAAAAATATGAACAACAATGGTGAGCAAGGCTCTTAAAAACATTCGTATTTCCCCTTGTAGTCCCAACGTTTAAAACACAGCAATGGACCAGCGAAACATCGACGAGGAGTTCAAGGATCAGTTTAATGATGTTCTAACCAGACTGCAATCAAAACAACTCTTCCAGTCTGACTGGGACAAAGCGTCTTTTGCCATCTTTTTCATTTTCATTGGTAAACCGTCTAAATCACACACACACACACACACACACACACACACACACACACACACACACACACACACACACACACACACACACACACACACACACACACACAGACTAGTATGTCACTTTGAAAATGATTGACCAGGATACGAGTTTGTCAGACGTTTATATCAAGGACACACATGTAACTTTATGAAGTCTTTAAGTTCAAGCTGTCCCTGACTCATTGTACCATCACTGCTCTGAATGTTTGTTGGTGTCTGTTTTCTTTCAGGCATGGTTCTCTTGCTGATCCTCCTCGTGCTCATTCGCTGCTGCTGCTGTTGTTGCTGTGATGAGAAGGTGAGAACTGCTCACAATGTCTTCCAAGTCCTATCGCAGTCACATAACTCAATCAAAAATCATATAACCAGCCTTGCAATTCCCAGTGTTGATATAGTGAGACACGCATTGAGTCTTGTCATGAATCATGTGATTCAAACGTCACAATATTCTCAGGCTAAAATGATTTGCCTTATTCCTCCCCTGTTAAGCCCCGGAGACAGAAAGTGGGGATCGACAACATGGCAATGGATCCATAAAAGAGCATGGCTTCCTGTTTGAAGATGAACATGTTTGAAGATTTAAAAAGCTTGTTTTTTTATGATCAATAATTAATATATGTAGTCTGTTTTTTACCAGCACTTTATGAACGTGCCAAATAAATGTCCATAGTGTAAAATAAATACATTTAATGTGTACATTTATTTGGGATATAGTTTTATCTTTATAGTAAGTCACTATATCCAAGCACCAATAGATTCTGTGTCTTTAAGTCTTTTGTGGGATTGTCAGTGCAGGATGCAGGTGAGTCCAGGAGCTGGAGAGTGAAGTGGGAGGGCCAAGTTTGCTGCACCATCACACCTGTTCCCTCTGTAGGGGTCCAGGAGAGAGCATAGAACACTTATTCCAGTGTTAGCCTGGATGTTGCCATCACAGAGGAAGAGAGAAGATCAGAGGGATACCTGAAGCTGGTCTGGAGTCACACTATACGTTTACATTTAGTTATTTAGCAGACACTCTACACTCACACTAGCACAACATTGCCCCACTATAACACTGCCTCACTATAACACTGCCCTACGCAGCTGCAAGCACAATTCACATATGTCCCAGAAGTTGTACTCTGTCTAGTTGAACGTCTGGGGAAATGGGCCTTTTCTTGAAAACAGCACACAAGATAAAAGAGTCCACAACATGTTCCCTTGATAAAATCACACATATATTTTATTTATAAAACCATCTGAACCATACCTATGTATTTTACAAACTTTTTCAAAATATATATTTCAATGAAATAAAATATGAATGTTACAGTGATGCTGAAAGTCAACACATAGCAGAGTGTTTACAATAAAAAGACTTGAGATTTGGAGGATTTGTACAAAACGAATCCTGCAGTAGTTGGTTTGGCTTCGTCATTTGTCATTCAGAGGATCGCGTAAAAGTCCTTTTGTTTTACAGTGAACCAAACCTCAGTGATTCCTTACACAACCTTCCGCCTTGACATCTAGTCACTCAGGTACACATGCAAATAAAAACATTATAAAACATGTTTTCAACCAGTTCAACTCAGTTGGGAAATAATCTCAGGCTAATGTTTGGTTTAAATCAGCCTGTTCTTCATCTGTCAAAATGTTGGCTTCCATAGCTCACTACCAAACATTATCCAGCTCCATGTTAAATAGTGATTTATATTTAGTCATTTAGCAGTGATGCTGCGCTGAACATCAGGCTTATTCATTACCAATTCATACATCACTTATTACTTTGTACAAACGAGCGACCTAGCAACTAGACTGTAGCACAGGTTCATCCTCCCTAAACCCGTTCTTTGTCCTGTGTGCCCATCAAGATCACCGTCTGACGGGTGGGGTAGTGTGAGTGAATGAGTGTGTTTTCATTTACAGTGTGTGTATGAGTGTGTGTCGACCCTCTTTCATTTCCCAGCCCTGAGATTCTCATCACTGGTCTCATGACCCGGAAAAAGATCAGGGTTCTCTGCCAGCGTGGCTCTGATCTTCTTCTTCTCCTTGAAGCGTCCGGAGTGCGACACCTTGACGTGGCGCCCCTTAGTGGCTGTCTTGTCCACGATCCGCTCCAGCCGTGCATTAAACTGGCTGTCCTCCGCAGCGCCCTCTGCTGGTGCCGGGGCCCCGCCATGCCCCGTGTTGCTGCCGTACTCGGCGGGGATCTCGTACAGCACCTTGGGCCCCGACTTGTTCTTGCGCAGGAAGGTGAGCTTCCACCAGCTGGGGGACGGCTCAGCCATGATGGAGCGAGGAGGAGGGGGTGGAGGGGTGGAGGGGGGGGGATGGGATGGAGGGATGAGGAGGTGTGAGAGGTGACCTGTGAGGGCACAAAAACAAGAGCATATGATCTGTTGGTTAAAAGCATCATCGGAATGGTACGGTATATGGTTAAACACAACAACAACATGTAGTGAACACAATCGTATTTAACCAGACACAAACACAAACACATACACGCCCCTTCCCATAAAACATTGCCACCAGATTCCCAGCCATGACCAGCTCGGATGGACATACTATATCCATGTCTGAGTCTGAGCGCATTGGGAGATCTTCTGAATATTTCATTGGAACTCGATCTGCACCATATGGTGGGGGTGTGGAAGGCCCCGAAGGTGCTTGGGCCACCCTGCTGCAGGCCAAGCTGAACACCCTGAAGCGCTCGTATTGCCCCTGTCAGTACCGCCATAGCCGAACCAACACAGCTGAACCACCCCAGCTGAACCACCACAGCTGAACCACCCCAGCTGAACCACCCCAGCTGAACCACCCCAGCTGAACCACCACAGCTGAACCACCAAAGCTGAACTACCACAGCTAAACCACCACAGCTGAACCACCCCAGCTGAACCACCCCAGCTGAACCACCACAGCTGAACCACCACAGCTGAACCACCCCAGCTGAACCACCACAGCTGAACCACCCCAGCTGAACCACCACAGCTGAACCACCACAGCTGAACCACCACAGCTGAACCACCACAGCTGAACCACCCCAGCTGAACCACCACAGCTGAACCACCCCAGCTGAACCACCACAGCTGAACCACCACAGCTGAACCACCACAGCTGAACCACCCCAGCTGAACCACCACAGCTGAACCACCCCAGCTGAACCACCCCAGCTGAACCACCACAGCTGAACCACCACAGCTGAACCACCCCAGCTGAACCACCCCAGCTGAACCACCACAGCTGAACCACCCCAGCTGAACCACCACAGCTGAACCACCACAGCTGAACCACAGAACCCCCCCCAAATCACCGAATGGTTGATGAGTTTCACCACCAAAGTTTCTTTCAGCCGCAGCCTGACCTCAGTGACAGACATGAAAGAGAGATCAGGTAATGGGTTACCAGCGGTGTGCTGACCAGGAAGCAGTGCTGCAGAACATTCTGATCCCTTTATTGTCCCAGTATGTCCCCTGCCACATCAAGCACACAGGATGCTGAGAACGAGCCGATCCTGTGAGTGAGTCGGGGCTCTTTGTTGTGTTGACAAACACTCAGGGGGGAGATTCATGGTATTTGTTTATCTATTTGGACAGGGGAAACAGGTGCATCGTCTGCTTTCAAAGAAAACCACAAAACTTGTAGTCCACCTAACCTGTCTGCATGAATGGAACGAGCATACGTACATGATGCACAAACAATCACCAAGGTACCAAGGACCCAACACAAATACACACACGTCTCTGACACACAACATGCCTGACACATGAAACTCAGGTTTACTGTAATCGTGCATGATGTAAGATCACAGGGATATACATACATGTACATACACACACACACACACACACACACACACACACACACACACACACACACACACACACACACACACACACACACACACACACACACACACACTGCTTGCAGATAAGGGCTTTGAGCCTGTCTCTGGAGTGAGAGGGGGTGGGCTGGTTGCCTGGCAACGCCTGGGACAATTTCCATAGAATACGCTAATGATCTTTCAGGCCTGTCTTTGTGGTGACTTTTGACCAGATAGCAGAAGGCCTTTATTGGTAACCAAACAAAAACTAGGACAGATTTTTTTTCTGCTCAGTCATGTCATGACATGACAGATGATTGAGTCTTTTTCTAGTGCTTTCTACATTTGTTGATCACAGGATTGATCACCATCTCCTTCCCCTGCCCTGCCCTGACCGGCCCTGCACTGTTCAGCCCTGCCCTGTTCAGCTACAGTAGAATTATGTTCAGCTACAGTAGAACTCTGTTCAGTTACAGTAGAACTCTGTTCAGTTACAGTAGAACTCTGTTCAGCTACAGTAGAACTCTGTTCAGCTACAGTAGAACTGTGATTCATCTACAGTATAACTCCTGTTTAGTTACAGTAGAACTCTGGTTCAGCTACAGTAGAACTCTGGTTCAGTTACAGTAGAACTCTGGTTTAGTTACAGTAGAACTCTGGTTGAGTTACAGTAGAACTCTGGTTCAGCTACAGTAGAACTCTGGTTCAGTTACAGTAGAACTGTGGTTCAGCTACAGTAGAACACTGGTTGAGTTACAGTAGATCTCTGGTTCAGTTACAGTAGAGCTCTGGTTCAGCTACAGTAGAACTCTGGTTGAGTTACAGTAGAACTCTGGTTGAGTTACAGTAGAACTCTGATTCAGCTACAGTAGAACTCTGGTTGAGTTACAGTAGAACTCTGGTTGAGTTACAGTAGAACTCTGGTTCAGCTACAGTAGAACTCTGGTTGAGTTACAGTAGAACTCTGGTTCAGCTACAGTAGAACTCTGGTTGAGTTACAGTAGAACTCTGATTCAGCTACAGTAGAACTCTGGTTGAGTTACAGTAGAACTCTGGTTGAGTTACAGTAGAACTCTGGTTCAGCTACAGTAGAACACTGCTTTAGGAGCACAAACTTGCTGACATGTCGAGACCGGCCAATCAAAACTGGACTGTCATAAACCAGCCAAGGTTCCCACAGATGAGTGAACTGCTCTGCTGCTGAAATAGGATGGTTTTCCAGTAATTTCTCAGGTTACTTGAAATGCGTTTGTCATCATTGCAGTGCTTGATCATGAACCGACCACTTGTGTTGTAAACAAACATCCGTCGTTGTGAGTTAAAGTCAGGGCAGACACAGACTCAATGTAAACTGAGATTGCTCATGTAAAATCACTTGTAGTCCTATTACCATGAACCAGATACATACTATATGTATATGATCCATTGTCCTAAAAAGGACAATGTTGAAATGGCTGGGGGGGAGGCGGGGAGTGTTCATCTCCGGGGGGTAAGGGGGGGGGGTGTTAATCCTTGATGGTAATAAGAACTCATGTCTGTACAGAGTTGTCATGTCTGTGTGTTGTAGAGTGAGCCACAGGGATCTGTGCACTGTGGTCAACTAAAGAGTTATTCAGAGAGGTCCAATGTGTAGGTGTGTGTGTGTGGCAACAGCGCTGTGTTTGTTTTGTGTAAAAGATCAAATAGTTGTGTGTCCAAAGGTGCTTATTTCTGACTGGAACACAAAGCCCTGAATACATGACTCTGCTTTCACAACCTCTTCCACTTAACTGCTGCTCTACAAACAACCATACAATCGTCTCTAAAATGTCCAAACAGACAGTTAATACAAGCTCCATGTGTGACTCATGGACAGGATGTGTGTATTACGTTAATGTGTGTGTGTGTGTGAGACATCCTCACCTTTGTACAGGTGTTGAGCCAGGCTATTTCTTCCTTCCCCAGAACGTTTCTGACGGCAAGTCTTGCTCTGGAAGTCCAACGTCCAGGTTTCACGAGCGGCTAGAGCTGAGCCATGTCAGCGCTGTACTGAGGCGGGCCTTCACAGCTGGGAGGTTGTTGCTGCTCGTCGTCTCTCTCTTTCTGTCAGATAGTCAGGTACAGCAGCACAGGTGCTAGCTTTGTCCCTCCCTCCTTCCCTCCCTCCCTCCCTCCCTCCCTCCCTCCCTCCCTCCCTCCCTCCCTCCCTCCCTCCCTCCCTCCCTCCCTCCCTCCCTCCCTCCCTCCCTCCCGCCCTTCCTCCCACCCTCGCTCACTCTCTCTACCTTTCGCTATCTCTCTAGCTCCCTCCCTCTCTGTTTTTCCTTTCTTCTATCTCTCTCCCCCCCCCTTTCTCCCTCTTTCTTTCCCTCCCTCTCCCTTTCTCTCTGTCCCTCACTCTCTCCCTTCTCTTATCGTTCCCCCTTTTCCGTCCACTATCACACCCCTCACTCACACACACATACACTCACACACCACTGAATAACTCAGGCTACACCCTTAGGTAAACAAAACCAGGGTGACACAGTGTAGCTTACCTCCACTTTATTACTGATCTGTGGTTCATCTTAACACACACACACACACACTAGATTGCTGTGCATCTGAAATCTGCCGTGGTCCGAGCAGTAAGGAGCGGTCTTAGGATTCACTTCAGATGTGGCTTGCAATATCTGGCTAATATTGATAGTCATCTTTTCAGGGGACATTCCTGTTCCTCCCTTGGCAACTAGGGCAGGAGTTAATGTCTAACTTTGAGTCTTAACTCTTACCCAACCCCAACCCTGCAGACATTGTTAAAAGGTCTGTGGTCTTGGCATGTGGGGTCATCAGAGCTAGACTTCCTGTTGATGATGTCAACTTACGGAAAACACCACTCGCTAACGTGTACACAATCATGCGCGTTCACGCACACCCCATAGGATCATGCTGAATGGTTATGGTAGCAAAGCCTCAAGAGGTCAGAGGTAACAAACACAAACTCAAACATCATCTGGCAAACCGTCAAACAAGAAGCGATATTGTTTGCTGTAAGGCATAATGTCACCATGCCAAACTATTACGCAGCCCCGTTCTCATAAAGGGATAGCGTTGCCAGGAGACACCGTTTAAATGCAGGATGTTTTCAGAGTTCATTCAGCCCATAAGGCCCATGATGGGCTGGTTGCTCCACCATAAAGGCTCATGGTTAAAACCTTGGGAACCCACTCAACAGGAAGACGACGTTTATCTGTAGGCAGGTGGGAGTCAGGTGGCTCAGAGGTTAAGGTGTTGGGCTCAGGATCGGAAAGTTGTGAGTTCAATTCCTGGCTGTGGATAGCACTTCACCCTACTTGCCTCAGGAAGAAAGTCCCTGTACTTGCTATAAATCGCTCTGGATAAAAGTGTCTGGTAAATAAATATTAGTATTACAATTTTTATATTTGTTGATCTGCGACTGGCAGACAGGACACAAGGACAGAGCAAAGATGGACTACAGTGAGTTCCCACTGAACCAGGACGACTTCATGCAAATCTGTCAACAGTCCCACTCTTATATCTGCTGTGTGTCTCTGGGCTGTTCCTGCAGCCGGACATGCTCCAAGCAAAACAGCGGTCAGGCAAGGTCTAAACCAGCGCAGGGTTAGAACATTAACCACCATCAGGTTGCATGTGACTACACACAGCTCCAGAAGTCACCTGCTTATTTTGACATCATTCAGGAAAAAAAGAAGGAAGGGGAATTGGTGACCAGTTTAGACATCTGGTGTGACACATTCTCTAGTAAACTGCTGGTCTCTCTCTCTCTCTCTCTCTCTCTCTCTCTCTCTCTCTCTCTCTCACACACACACACTGAACGGCCCTATTCTGTATCTCCAGCTCATACAGGCAGCTGGGGAACACTGTTGGAGACAATCCCTGCCTCCCTGTCTCCCTGCCTCCCTGCCGGGCTCCCTGCCTCCCTGCCGGGCTCCCTGCCTCCCTGCCTGCCTGCCTGCCTCCCTGCCTCCCTGCCTCCCTGCCTGCCTGCCTCCCTGCCTCCCTGCCTGCCTGCCGGGCTCCCTGCCTCCCTGCCTCCCTGCCTGCCTGCCTGCCTGCTTCCCTGCCTGCCTCCCTCCCTGCCGGGCTCCCTGCCTCCCTGCCTCCCTGCCTTCCTGCCTCCCTGCCTCCCTGCCTGCCTGCCTGCCTGCCTCCCTGCCTGCCTGCCTCCTTGCCTCTCTCCTTGCCTGCCTCCCTCCCTCCCGCCTGTGGATAGGGAGTGACAGGCTATGTGGACGAGGACATTAGTGTTTTTATGAGAGAATGGGAGACAGGAACAACAAACAGAAATGAAAGAGGCACGCTATTCAACACCCAACAACGCTATCTCCTACCACCAACACTGGGCTCACAAGCCAATGGGTGGAGACCCTGCCCCGCACCTGCCCACACACACACACCCTCACACTCACGCTAAGGGAAGGGGGGCAGTGGGGAGAGGTCACATGATGTGGTGACAGTGGGGTGGATGAGTGACTCTGTGGTGGTGGGAAGCTGGTGGCTGAGTAACAGGAGCCTTATCCTGCTTGTGTTTCCCAGAATCCCCTGTCCTGAAACAGGCAGCCAGATCTCCATTAGGTCAGAATGGTGTTATAAGCCACTGTAATCAAGGCAGAATCAGAATCAGAATTTGTTTTTATTCGCCATTGCAAGTTACACAAACATTGAATTTACTTTGGCAGAATGGAGCCGACAAAGAACATATACGGGACTTAAATAAAGATTTAAAAAATAAAAAGTAGGCAATAGCTAGCTTCATAAAGACCATTGTGAACATGCAGGGCCACACTGACGCAGTTACACACTCAAATGTCTATTCAAAGCAGGAGCCTCGCCACAAAACTGTTAGATAGTCAAATCACCCTGATTCAATCACAAAAGGTTTGGCAGATAGCTGACGGCTTTGTGACCGATTCCCTCAGGTGGAACCTGATGACCTGCAATCTGTGCGCTCAACAGAGCCTTTCTCTCATCTTACTGTTAGTCTCTGACACGCCCGGTCAGAGAGACTCCACTGCCATGCTCGGACATGATAGTGGGGGATGTGCCCGATTTACCCAGCAGAGGGCGATGTTGTGTTCTAAAACTTATCACACTGCCAGCCCTGCCCCCTGCCAGCCCTGCCCCCTGCCAGCCCTGCCCCCTGCCAGCCGTGCCCACTGCCAGCCGTGCCCACTGCCAGCCATACAGTCTGTGTCTGCTGGCACTCTGGTGCCAACCTCTGAAGTGATTATGTCAGTCAAACCTCCTTTCTTCTTTTCACCTGTCTCTTTCCCTTTGGTTCCCTTTCTCTCTCTCTCTCTCTCTCTCTCTCTCTCTCTCTCTCTCTCTCTCTCTCTCTCTCTCCCTCACTCTCTTTTAATCCCAATCCACCTTTCTTTTTTTCACTGGCTCTCTTTTGTCTCCCTCTACTCTCTCTGTCTCTTTGTCCCATTCTCTCTCCCTCCGTCTCTCTCTCATCTCTCTCTCTCTCTCTGCTGCCAGCCAGACTTGTGGTCGCTGGTCTCTCCTGCCATATGGAGCAGACAGCAGGGTGTTGCCGCCCCCCACCCTCCAGGTGCCTCCCTGTCCAAGGCTCTGCCCCGGCCCTCAACCCTCTGGACGAGCGCCACGGTCCAAGTCCTGGAGAGATGCCATCTCCACTGGACACACACACACACACACTCACAGACACGCACACACTCACAACTCCAGATTTGGTTGGAGAGAATCGATGGGGAGAGTGTCATCAAGTGGCGACTCTGCAGTACTGCAAACTGGCAGAGGATCGCTGGTTCGTTCATCTCTGCAGAAGTTGTTGTTTGGTTGTGCTACGTGTAAACGAGACAGCAGGTGGCAGTGGTGGACATGATCCACAGCCAGAACGAGGAGAAGTCAGAATGGGGGGCTGAATCTCACACACACTGTATATTCTGGAATGTCTTTCTGGGGACAGGCAGGTCCAGGTGAAGTATTAAACTAGAGGAAGCACAAAGCTACAGGAAGTACTGAGATACAGGAAGTTCAGAGCCACAGGATAACAGGAAGTATTATGCTACAGGAAGACAGGAAGTGGAGTTGTGCTCCCAAAGGCAGATGAATGACAGATAAGAAGAGAGAGAGAGAGAGAGAGAGAGAGAGAGAGAGAGAGAGAGAGAGAGGAAAAGGGAGGGAGAGAGAGGGGGTGAGAAGGCAGGGGAGTAGTGTGTGTGTGTGTGCGAGTGTGCGAGTGTGTGTGTGTGTGAATGTGCTCCTGCAGTCTGTTTTGCTGTGTTGACAGTGATGTTCCTCCCTCCCTTGTTCGAGAGGAAGAGACTCTGGTTACAGGGAAGCACTACTGTCCCCTTAAACATACAGTACCCACGCTCCTCCCCCCCCCCCTCTCTCCCCCCCATCTCTGTGGCATCCTCAGTCTCTTGTCTCTGTTTTAATTTCACACCAGAGAGGACTTGATTCATAGCAGTGGGGACCCCCAGCCACGACAAGCTCTCCGCCCATCTCTCTTTCTCTCTCTCTTCTCCTCTCTCCCTCTCTCTCTTTCTCTCCACACCTCTCCCTTCTCCCTCTCTCTCTCTCTCCCTCCCCCTCTCTCCTCCTCTTTCTCCTCCTCTCTCTCCACCCCTGTCCTCTCTTACCCATCCCCACCCCATTACTCCATCCACTCGTTATCGAGGGCGGCGGAGAAGGGACAGTGAGTGATGGGAGCGATCCATCAACTCTCCCCCACATCCCTCCATACACACACATGCACACAATCACACACACATACACGCAGTCACACACACACCCTCCTCCCTCCCTCCCTCCCTCCCACCGCTCCCCTAGGCAGCATGGTGGACATAGATAAGGTTGCTGTTCATTAATGAGTGCTTCCTCTCTATTCAGGGCCCACACGCTCCGCCGTCACGCTCCACGGAGGGAGAGCAGTGCGGCTGGCGGGGCTGCTCGCTTGGGGAGCAGAGGCAGGCTGCCAGGGTTGACTGGCTGGAGGTGGGAAGTTACGTTTACATGGCATTAGCCCGGCTATCATTGCTCCCAAATGGACCTGTCATGCAGACCTAAGGGAGACTGGAAATCTGTCGAATAGATCTACACCTGTAGAAAGTACCGATGTTTTATACAGAAGGGAGTCTATAGCCGCCAAAACAAGCAAGCCCTCATGGTTACACTCTGAGGCCAATCTGAGTGGGGGTGAAAGCGTTTGTCAGGCAGAACCCCTGTCAGCACTCCCAGGTCCCGTCAACCTTCAGTCAGGGTTTGACCACAGGGGCGTCCAGCTGACGGATCTGTCCAATCACCCTGACAGGTTTTTCCCTCCGACTCCGGACACACAAATAAACAAAGACACAGAATCACACAGGCACGTTTTTCCTAAGTCAACAATCTTTTTTTCCCAAAGTCCTTTTCAATCAAATTCTCCTTTTGCTGGAAAACTCCGCCCTGTTTCCCCTCCCCTCAGTCCCTCCCTCCTCCCAAACTTCTTCTCTCCCTTCCTCCCTCCACCTCCATTCCATACCTTCCAGCTCCGCTCCACACCTCCCTCCTCCACCCTTCCACCTCCAGCCCCTCCACCTCTCCCCCTTCCTTCCCCCTCTACCTGTCTTCCACACCTTCCAGCTCCCCCTCCACGCCCCCTTCCTCCTCTGTTCTCCACCCCCTCCACCTTTCCTCCTGCCAGCCGCCCTCCATCCGGCGGCTCCATATTTCTCCATTACTGCAGTTTTTAAACACCTCTTGTACTCCTATTAAAGAAAGTTCTGCACTATTTACCACGTCAGGCCATCCGTCACTGTCTGCGCTCTGCCCCGGCCCCCAGCGCAGAGACAGCGCCGGGCGGATCCATTTGTCACCACAGCGACGCGGCCCACGGGGCTATGGTTGGCTGTGTCCGAGGAGGACGGTCTGTCTCCGGCGGCGCCGGGATGAAGGAAAGCGCTATGCAAATTGCTGGCTAATCTCTGTCGGAACACAAGCGTGCAGCAGGCCAGGCTTCCATTACTCCTCCTTAGCCCTCCTGATTATGATTAAACTGATGGATGCCCGTCGGAGTTAACCCTTTAGTCCCCTTTCTCTTTCTTTCTCTTTCCATCCCTCTTTATCCATGTCTCTCCCTTTCTCCATCTCTCTTCCCCCTTCTCTCTCTCCATCTCTCTCCCTTTCTCCATCTCTCTCTTCCCCTTTCTCTCTCTCCATCTGTCTCTTCATCTCTTTCTCTCTCTCCCTCTTCCTCTTGTTCCCTTTCTCCTCTTCCCTGCAACTTTGGGTGAGATTGAGGCCTGTTAAGAGTTAGTGGTAAGTCTCATTCACCAGGAGGTGACATCGCATTTCATGGTGTTGCAGCAAGAACACCACAGAGTGTGTTTTTTTCGCTTTGAAGAATGAGGTATTGTTATTAATATTATTTCTTAAGAATTGACCAATCAAAACAGCTGTAACACATCCTCATCTCAGATCCTCAAAATGTACTCAGTTGAGTGACAGATTGATTTCCTTCCAAGTGCATACACACACAGACACACACACACATACACACACACGCAAGCACCATCAGAAGCATGTTTTTCCCATTTACTGTAAATGTTTTAAGTGAAGTATTTAAGCTCCTTCCAAAAAACACACATATGCTCTCTCTCTCTCTCTCTCTCTCTCTCTCTCACCCCCACACACACACACACACACACACACACACACACACACACACACACACGCTCCATGCATTTGAGCCACTCACTCATGTAAATCATTTCCAGATCCATTCGCCTGCATCTCTTTGTAGCGTTATGTAAATGAGGACTTAATAAAGGCTTGATAATGAATTCATTACATGCTATCTGACACTATTTCCATGATAATACAGTTTCAGAGAGGGACAGAGACATGGTTATGCAGATGTACATTTGGAAAGAGGCCTAAACACTTCCCTCCAAAAACATTCAGTAGCAATGTTACATATATTTAAATTGAAGTGAAAATGATTACATGGGATTTAAATCGTTGCACGAGGTAATAAACTAGCAAATAATATAATGCACCTCTTAGCTTGACAACATCTTGAAAAATTCGATGTAATTTTGAAAATATGCAATTATCCTACTTGTGACGAGATTAAATCAAGAGAGATAAATATGAGGAAGCACAGAGGAATACTATCGCTTATATTCCCCCCACCCCGCAGCGTTTAATAACACCGTTACCGCGTGACAGACGGGGTTAACGCGCCTTCTGAGTTATCTGCGGTGGAAGTGGCGGGGATCTATCGGTGGTATGAACACACAGCATCAGTCATGCAGACTGACGATATTAAAACCCTGGCGTCAGAAGCTCTTAAAACAATATCATACGCGTTCATATCCAAAAGACAGATTAGATCTGTCTCTGCTGATCAAGTAAGATGTAGATCCACAATCTAGAGACGTTATTCAGTGTTTTACAGCACTGCCCTCTCAAGATGACTGGATATTAATGGTTCACTGTAGCTTGTCGGTGGAAGTTCAGGGTTTGTGGATTTGCTGCTTGTAGGTGTTGATGCCAATTTGATGCAATGATACTATTGTAATGACGTATTGATTCATAATCATTAGGACTACTCTGATATGGTAGTTTATGGTTCAAGTGATTAGGCTTGTTTAATGTATTTACTTATTTAAACATTCGTTTTAACATATATGCTTAATTTCAACAATTACCAAAAATTTGTTTTCTTAAAAAAGAAAAAATCTACAACCCCATACCTAAACGTTTCGGATTAGAATTCAGAAAGAATCGTGACAAAGGCGTTTCATTGGCTGCTCTGACCCGCCGAGCCCAGCTCTGGGTTGTGATTGGCTGCGCCCTGAACGCTCCCGTGCTGTGTCAATCCAGTGAGCGCGAGGCGCGAGCAGCTGTATTCTGAAGGCTAATTAAAACACAAGCTGTCTGAGGACAGACGGACAGCAGCCAGGGTCTCCCTCGGTGGGTCTGCAGCCTGGAAACCAGGGACAGGAGGGACACACATACACACACACACACACACACACACACACACACACAAGCACAAGCACAAGCACATACTTACTCACACAGATACGGACATACTCAAAGGTGCTCATGTTTGTCCACGTATATGTACACAGATATACACACATGGAACCACGAACACACTCACTCACATGTGCTCACACACGCACACATACACACACGTACAGAATACACACACTTACACACACTTCTACCAGCACACTCACACACGCCTGCCCGTGGATGTGCACACAGGCACACGTGTACACGCCCACACACACGTACGCCCACAGCCCACACACATGTCCTGTGTAATGTCATTGGTTTGGCCTGCTCCCTGTTCCCAGGAAATGACACGCTGGTGCTTGGAGTCACGGCAGCAGCGCTGCAGTAATAAATGGACGTGTCACACACCTGGGCCGTGTGTTTAATGTCACCCTCTGCACAGCTCATGTTGTGTGTGTGTGTGTGTGTGTGGACTGGCATGTGTGTTTGGGTGTCTGTGTGTTTGGGTGTGTGTGTGCGAGCGTGGGTGGGTTTGTGAGTGTATGTGTGTTCGGGTCTGTGTGTGTATATGGGCCTGTGTGTGTGTGCACAGACCTGTGTCTGTGTGTGTGTGTGTATGGGCCTGTGTGTGTGTGCACAGATCTGTGTGTGTGTGCACGGTCCTGTGTGTGTTTGTGTGTGTGTGCGTACACAGACCTGTGTCTGTGTGTGTGTGCACGGTCCTGTGTGTGTTTGTGTGTGTGTGCGTACACAGACCTGTGTCTGTGTGTGTGTCCGGATGGGCCTGTGTGTGTGTGTGTGTGTGTGTGTGTGTGTGTGTGCACTGTCACATGACATTCATCACACCTGGACTGTTGATTATTGACAGGAAGTGCCTGTGGCTCTCCTCACTGATTGGGCGTCTCCCAGGAGGGCACATCATGCACTGGGGCTCTAGAATAACCTTTGACCTTTGTTTCCCGCCCTGTAGGGTTTTTTTATTCAATTCCAGGTCATAGTTTGGATCCAGGGGCTTGTCATTAGCAGTAGTTAAATGAGGCCTTGCTAAGTTAGTAAGTCTTATTGACACACATTAACATGTAATCAACATCTAAGGGGTTTGTGGAACTCACTTGAGCCCTCAGATTGAAAGAACACCAGGAGAGATCTTCCTTCCTGGACATGGTGTTGTACTGTTTCTGAACGATGGACATGCTTTCTGCAAGAGCAGAATTGTGAGATAGGACAGTTATGTCTGACTCAACACCCTAAGGTGCAGAGAGAAGATGAGATGAGGCCTGGGAGAGAGAGAGAGAGAAAGAGAGAGAGAGGGAGGGAGAGGGAGGAGGAGACTAAAGTAAGGCATAATAGGCTAGAGTGAGAGAGCAAGGCTGAGAAAAAGAGGGAGAGAGTTGTCCAATCACATTGATTTAACGTAGAGGAGGTGGAGTCAGAGGCAGGGGAGAGAGAGAGAAATAGAGAGAGAGGGCCTGACAGAGATTCAGAGGGGAAAAAAAGAATAAGAAAAAAATCTCTTTTTTTTTTGAAAAGAGAGAGAGAGAGAGAGAGAGAGGGAGGGAGGGAGGGAGGGAGGGAGGGAGAGAGAGAGAGAGAGAGAGCTAGACCAGCAGTTTACTAGAGAATGTGTCACTTTGACTGGCACATTCACCTTTGACATCAGCGTTACTGAGGGTGTGAGAAAAAGTCATAACTCAGAATATGACAGGCTGGTTGGCTAAGATCCCGGAACTCACTCCAGGAAACACCAGGGCCCAAACTGAAGGTGTCAAACAGACGCTGTTGTGTTCATAGGAGAGCTCTACCTCTCTGACCACCCAGTCAAACCCTCAACAAAGAGGCTGGAATATCACACACTACTGAGACTCGCGAACACCCTCTGGTCCTGGGGGGTATGTGCAGTGTCAGACTGCAGTATTCTGGCATGCAGAATACATACAATCTTAAACAATCACAGCTTTTGCATTTTCTCTCTCTCTCTCTCTCTCTCTCTCTCTCTCTCTCTCTCTCTCTCTCCCTCCCTCCCTCCCTCCCTCCCTCCCTCCCTCTCTCTCTCTCTCTCTCCCTCCCTCTCTCCCTCCCTCCCTCTCTCTCTCTCTCTCTCTCTCTCTCTCTCTCTCGCTCTCTCTATCTCTCCCTCTCTCCTGCTCTCTCCTCTACATGCATGTGACCAGATGCCAGCAGATGTCCCCTTGTCTTTCTCTCCATGCCCGCGGGTAATTCTGTCCAAACGGCAGGGGTCACCAGCCTACCCCCGGCACAGACCCCCCCAGGGGCAAAGGTCAGGTTCCCAGCCTGCTGTAGTCATGGAGATGGCATCTGGAGAGAGGAGGCCTGTTTTGAACATCCAATTGGAATTCCATCGTTCCCCCTCTCCCCCCCCCTCCCCTATCCCTCCCTCCCACTCCCCTGTCTCTTCCCCCCTCTCCCTTCATCCCTGTGCCCCCACCCTGCCTCCTTTCTCTTCTCTCTCCATCTCCTTCGAATTACAAGCCAGCGTCCTGCCTGAGCCATCTTTCTTTTGTCCCCGTGCCTTAGCTGTGATTTAGCTGCGCACAGTGAAAGCTCAGAGGAGCGGGCGTGATTCAACACTTGGATACTCTGTCTCCTCATGCAGAGGTGCCACAGGGACACTCACTCCGCCCAGGCATCTTCAGTTACAGCTGCAGTTACAGTTGCAGTTACAGCTGCAGTTACAGCTGCAGTTACAGTTGCAGTTACAGCTGCAGTTACAGCTACAGTTACAGCTACAGTTACAGCTACAGTTACAGCTACAGTTGCAGTTACAGCTACAGTTACAGTCACAGCTACAGGGTAGCTCAGCTTGCAGAGGAGTGAAGGTTGCTGAGGTGGACACAGTCCTGCACAGCAGTATATCTACTGTGGACAGGCATTGTGTGAGAAGTGCACTTGTGTGTGAGTGTGCGTATGTGCGTCCAGGTTGTTATTTACTGCAAATGGAAAAATGACAGCTAATTAACCGAGCAGGCTGATTAATGGTTTAACTGAGAGACTAATGAATGAATATAGAAAACGGAATGAATACATGAATAGAAACTGTCCTCGTTAGTGCAGCTAATGACGTCCATATTTCTGCTCTGCCAGGGAGCCGTACTTCTCATTGTGAAGATGAGCAGATTTACTTCAGTCAGACTGAGAATTAAGTATCTGGTTTAACAAGTGATTTAATCTGTTTGTTCACGAAGGTCACAAAGGCTTCATTTGATTCCGTTGCTCCTGCCGCATGATGATGCAATATGCAATACTGACACAGCCCTGTACAATTTAAGATGAACTAGTGTGATCTTACAGATTTCCTGATCATAGTCAACATCCCCCCCCCTCCTTTAGACACCATCAACAGAGTTTCTGTTTCAGAGAGAAGGGGAGGGGGGGCAATTTGCCAGCGCTGGGGGGATGACATTACGACAGGGGTGAGGGGTCAGAGATCATGAGGGGAAGGGGGGACACTTCAGAGGGGGCTCCGTCTGCCTGGGTGGGCCTGTTGTTCAGAGCCAGGGTCTGGAGAATGACCAGAACAGGCCGGTCCACAACGTGGCCTCGTCTGCAGGCTTCCCTTCAGATGAGATCAGGGCTGATCTGGATCAGAACCAGAGAGGTATCCCAGACAACAGGGACGTCACCTGACCAGCTTGAGTGATGAACATGATGCTGAGGGAGAGCAGGATGGTGTTTCTATCTTGGAGATGCTGTTGTTCTGCTGAAAACAGACAGGGAACCTAATCTGATGAGATTAGATGCCTTTTGGAGGGTAGCAGCTGGAAGAGACTGTGGGTGCAGGATGGGAGGGGTCCTTGAGAATGCTACGTGCCCGACGTCGACATCTCCTGCTCTGGACAGTTACTATGATGCGTTGGGCGGACCGCCCGCTGCAGTGCCCTGCAATCAGCAAATGAGCAGCTCCCATACCACACTGTGATACAGTTGGTCAAGATGGGAATTGCTCAGTGCACAGTGATACTAATTTATAAACTGATTGAACAAAAAAAAGACTAAACCAATTTGTAATTTAGATGCGTCAATGCAGTTCTGAAATGTCACTTCTCACCAATCGTAATATTGTGATGTCTAGCGCGATGAATAGGTGATTTCTGGTGCAATTGCAGCAGAAAAGTAATTAATTAGCTTGATACAATACATAATGGCGCTTGTTTCTAATGAATTCCCAAGAACTAAAAGGGTAATTATTAGTTAATTATTAGCTAATCACTCCGCCGTTCAGTTGGAACGTTATTGGGTGGATTTGGTTTGTGTCAATTGGTAAAGTAAGATAAACAGCATCGTTAAGTGGAAAACATTGCAATTTCTCGCCATCTACTCTGCACCGCTATAGAGACGATGACGGAGAACAGAGCGACTCCATAAGATTGTTCTAGATTGAGTTTGCGTGGAGGAAAGAGATATCCTCGCTTGTGCTCGTAAATGTCACATAATTCATGTTGTTTCCCAAACTGCCAAGCCTCTTTCCAAATCAGATGATCTGAAGATAATCCTCTACTACACCCCTGCCCACCCACCCCCCCCTCCCCTAACACACCACCCCAGTGAGAGGCCAGCCTTTGATACCATTAGGATCTAGAACTTACTCCAGTTACCAAGAGAGAAGTTCTTGAACGAAGCAGTGAGGATGGCACCACACGTGTGTGTGTTTTCAGTGTCATCACTCGGATGTGCGGTGTCTGTCACAGTGTGTGTGTGTGTGAGATTGTGTGTGTGTGTGTGTGTGTGACTGCAGGGCTGTGAAGGCCTAGACATGGATCAGGTGACAGGTAGGACCTGGGTTAGTGAGAGGGCGCGGGGGGACGGGGGGTGGGGGGTGGGGGGGTGGGGGAGACAGACAGCTTGACGAGACAAGGTTGGAGAGGGGGGGGTTTGCAGGTTGATGTAATTTCACTGAAAGCTTTGTCAGTGACAGACTGCAAGCACTTTCTGCGTGTGTGTGTGTGTGTGTGTGTATCCATCCGTGTGTGTCCGTCATGAGTGTGTAGCTGCATGTGTGTGTGTGTGTCGTCGACCCCGCTGTAATTGCTGTAACATAACCCCAAGATAAACACCAGTCCTTGTCCAGCCTATCAGATGACAGAGACCCCGAGGCCTGTCCAATAAGGCGGACGCGTGGTCCATGGTGGACTGAGAGCCGTTACTAACTGACGGAGAGGAGAGCAGACAGCTGGTAAACTTACCAAACACACACACACACACACTTGCACACACACACACACACTCAAACACACACAGGACACTGATGCACAACTGGACATTCTTAAAGAATCCATGAGTTCTCTGCGCTGGAACAAAAAGCAGTTTTTCTGTATATATTTCAGGGGACCTTAGAGTCAGCCTCCTCCCTTACTGCAGTGTTCTGTGTATCACCACAGGCCCTCACAAACAGGCAGAAGTGTGTCAGTGGCCCAGTGAGTTGCCTGCTTCTTTAAGACTCCCTCTGTCTCCACCCGGGCCCCTAAGATGGGCCCCCCAGCCACGAAGGACCGGCAGAGAGGAGGCCAGAGATGTGGGTATCAGGTAACGGCTGCTCTGCCTGTCCCAGCACTCCACCCTGTCCCCTGCATTCCTTCCCAAGACAAGCCCAACTGCATGGGAACGATGTGCAGGATGTTCTCATGGTAGCGGGCAAAAAGAGGCAGAGGTAGGCAGGGAGAGGCAGGGAGAGGCAGGGAGAGGCAGCTCAGTGATGCAGCTCTGCGGAGGTCTCTCAGTCACGTGATAATGAAATGGGCTGTTTTCTTCTGCAGGGCAGGAAGAAGTGGTGGCCCCAGCAGTCAAGGATCCTGGCTAAGAAAATAGATGTCATTAGGTAGCTGTTTGATATGCATAGTGATTCTCTCTGCACCCCTGTGCATGAAGACACACACACACACACACTATCACACACAAAGAAAAATTTGCCGGCAGCACCTGACACTCCATCATGATGTCGTCTCTGTGCTACCCCGGGGCTGGCTGCACAATCCCACGTCAGAAACGCATTACAGCAGCTAGATTGAGGAGCCGGTGGCCATTATCTCTCCAGCCCAGCACTGCTCCTGCAGAGAGGGAGGGAGGAGAGAGATAGAGGGAGGGAGAGATGGGGGGAGGGAGAGAGAGATGGGGGGGTGGAAGGCATGAAAAGAGAGGAAAGACAGAGGGATGGGGGGGAAACACATGTAGAGAGAGCAGGGATGGAGGTAGAGAGGGAAAGAGAGAGAGACTGGGGGAGGGAGAGGGGGCCAGGAGAGGATGAAGAGAGAAGGGGGAGAGAGGGGGAGAGAGAGATCAGTATGAGGGGAGCCATGAATAAATATGGTGACAGGTACAAGAACATAGACAGATTGAAGGAATAACATGCAGATATAGAGACGAGGGAGGAGGGAGGGGGGTGGGTGGGAGGTGGGGGAGGAAAAAGTGATGCCAGACGCAGAGAAAAGGAGAGAGGGAGGTAACCGTGGGGACAGGTTAAAAGCGAGAGAGAGAGAGAGAGAGAGAGAGAGAGAGAGAGTAAAAAGAGACTGAGAAATAGTAGAAAGCCATGGAAATCAGTGGTATGGTGGCTGTCATCCGCAGATTGGAGTGTGTAATCTGATCTTTATTTGACCTGCTTACAAGATGGATAAGGTTGCTGCTGGCTCCTCTGCGTGCTCCCTTCACCTCAGGGTTTACACACCAACACCTCGTGTTCAGAGAAATGTTGAGGTCACCAGGAACGTTGATCTTTAAAACATATTGATGCAGCTGCCTCGACGGCTCAAACACATTTGAAGAATCGACATCTGCTAAAGTTATTGATGCGTTCTGAAAACGCATTGATGCTTTTGTAGCATTAATGTTTATGTAACAACATTATGGCGTTCACATATTGACATTTCTAATGCCTATTATTGACATAAACGTATGGATATACTTGGAGTGTGCTGCTTGTTGCAATCGTATGAATGGGCTGATGTTATTGATGAGCTGTAACACATCACTGCTGAGGAGATATAACAGGACAATATACACTGTAGGAAGTGTGTGTGTGTGTATATATATATATGTGTACATGTGTAGAAGGTGTGTTTGTGTATGTGTGTGGAAGGTGTGTGTGTAGGGGGGTTGTGAGAGTGGGCAGTGTGTTGGGGCAGCCTGGTTCAGGAGGAGTTCCGTGGTGAGGTTCTGTCCAGGCCTGTTGGTGGCTGCTGTTGTTTGCACAGGGAATGTTTTGTTTGAAACACTGATCTCTGTGAAAACAGATGGACTTGTTGGAGACAGCGGAGCTCTCCTCTCAATCTGTCTTCAATCTGACTCCTGAGCCACCAGAGCCGTCTGAGTCGAACTCTGAGGAAGCAGGGGAGGGGGAAAGAGGGGTGGGGGTGGGGGGGGGGGTGGGGGGGGGGTGGAGGGGGGAGAAAAGATGAGAAGAGAGAAGGGAGCGCCGGAGGCTTGGGTGTAATTTATGATCAGTCCAGTGTTACAGCTAGCAGGCAATTAAGGCAAGCAGAGCCAGAGAGAAGCCAGGCCCAGGCCAGAGAGGGATCGCAGAGAAGCTGGGAGGGGGGAGGGAGGAGGGGAGGGAGGGGAGAGATGAAGGGAGGGAATGCGGGGAGCGGGCGCAGCTGGGGTGTCCCAGGCGGAGAGCGTGTTTGTGGGAGGGGGGACTAGTGGAGGGGGTGGAGGGGGGTTGGTGTGGGGTTGGGTCATTGCCCCTGGGTGAAGGGGGGGGAAAGGAGGTAGCAGGATTGGGGGGCAGGGTGGGTTGGTGGGGGGAGGGGTCTTGACCCCCATCAATCTCACTCAAGACTCACTTAACGACACCAGAGGGGCCCGCACCTCGGGAGTGGGGAGGAGCGGTAGTGGTGATGGAGGGGGGTGGAGGAGTAGTTGTGAGGGTGGAGGGGTAGTTGTAAGGGTGGAGGGGTATTTGTGAGGGTGGTGGGGTAGTTGTGAGGGTGGAGGGGTAGCTGTGAGGGTGGAGGGGTAGTTGTGACAGGGGAATGGGTGTCCTGCTGTATCCATCACGCTGTCGAGGAGGTGAGGACTGAGGAAGTGAGGACTGAGGAATTGAGGACTGAGAGTGAGGGTTTGTGTCTGGGAATTTCCCTTGCCATTAGGTTAGGGTTATGGTTAGAGTTAGGCTTAGGACTGGAGAAAAGGAGAAGAGAAATACTATATACTGTGAGAGAAAGAGGGGAGAGAGAGAGGGAGAGAAAGAGGGAGAGAGAGAACTAAATTCTGTCGTTGGGGCAGGTGGAGGATAAAGAGAGGAATCGTTCGAGAGACAGAGATAAAATCTGCAATAATGAAACACAGTGGCAAGGTCTTCTGAAAGACATTAAAGCGTCCTTGAATCTTTCTCCTTCAACCCTCCGTCCTGAAGTTTGGAGTTCCACTCCACCTGCACCAACACGGCAAATGATAACACATTTGGTGTTTCAGCAGCAGTTCTGCATCCATAGATCATCTGCGGTGTGTGTCTGGGAGTCTGTCAGGAAGGAAGACAGGATATTCATTCATTTGGGATAACTGATTATTACCATAGCTGTTATTGTGTGAGGGGTGGGCGTGTGTGTGCCTGTGTGTGTACAGTGTGTGTGTATGTATGTATGCTGTGCGTGTGTACATGTTGTTTGTGTGTGTTTCTCTGAAACCCAGCTGTGGTCGTTCTCTCAACCTCCTTCCCTCGAAGCTTGTAGGCTGCTTGAGATGGGGACTCCCCTCAGAACCAGGCATTGGTGATCCTTTCTCCTTTCTACTCACTCCTCTCTGCTCTCTCCTCTCTCCTTTCTGCTCCCTCCTCTCTGCTCTCTCCTCTCTCCTTTCTGCTCCCTCCTCTCTGCTCTCTCCTCTCTCCTTTCTGCTCCCTCCTCTCTGCTCTCTCCTCTCTTCAGAGCACGACCTCTGCTACCCGACCCTGAGGTCACCACTGGGGTCTGCTCTGTTACAACAGACACACTCAGAAGGAGACAACAGGTGTAGAGCGCCATGTTGCAGACAGCAGGATCACACCCACAGAAAGGGGGGGGGGGTGGAGGAGTGGGGGGGGGCAGGTGGAGGAGAGGACAGAGGAGAAGAAAGATGGGGTAGAGGCAAGGAGGAGAGGAGAAGATGGGTTGGAGGAGAGAAGGAGAGAGGGATGGGATGGAGGAGAGAAGGAGAGAGGGATGGGATGGAGGAGAGAAGGAGAGAGGGATGGGATGGAGGAGAGGAGGAGAGAGGGATGGGATGGAGGAGAGGAGGAGAGAAGGATGGGATGGAAGAGCAGGAGTCAGTAGCAGGACATGGCCAGCAGGGAGCAAGCAGCAGGTTCAGATACCCAGAAATCAATGCTGGCAGCTGAAACAGATGAGCCCAGTACACAGCTCAGTGAGGCTCCCCATGTGAAATCTGATTTGCAGAGCAGAACCAACTCAATTTACGGATACATTTGGCCCAACTGGTTGAGCTGGACTGGGGGGGGGGGGGGAGGTGGAGGAGTGTGTGTAGGGCGGGCAGGGGAGGGGGGGGGGAGAGGTGAAGGGGCAGGAGGCGCCACAGGAAGAGGCGTCCCACTGGCTGCTACAGGCCCTCTGCATGTGTTCCTGTTCCCAAACCTAATAACAGTGACACAGTAGACCTGTGTGTGTGTGTGTGTGTGTGTGTGTGTGTGTGTGTGTGTGTGTGTGTGTGTACAGCTTCGATCAGGAGGGGAGGGCCATGCTAAGGAGTGCTGAGGGACAGGGGAGCTTGTTTGTGATTGAATTATTCGAGCGTTTGTCGATGCAGAAGCTGTTACATAACGTCCTGACTGAAACTTCCAGTTTCATGTTATTCTTTCTAATATTCATTAGATTTGAACAGGTCTGGTTAAACCAGGACAGAGATGTTCTGATAGATAATCATTATATTCTTTCAGATGAATCAAGATGATTTCCAGATTAATTCATCTAAATTGTTAGAACTGTTAGACTTGTAGAAAAACACATTTGTAATTGATTATAGTACCATGGATGTACAGTATGTTATGTATCCAACTACATAATCTATAGTAATCTGACATGTTTAATACACAAGACTGTCAATGAACCTGCCGTTCCATCTGCCCAATCAAATCCCTCCCTCTTCTCTCTCTCCCTCTCTCTCACACGTTCTCTTGCTCTACCTTGTCATCTCCGGCGATTGGTTAATAGATCCCTTTCCTCTTGTGTCATTGGTGGAGTGAAAAATCTCTCTCCTCTCTCTCTCCTCTCTCTTTTCCCTCTCTCTTCCCTTCTCTCTCCCCTCTCTCTCTCTACCCTCCGTCCCTCTCCCTCTCCACCCTCTCTCCCCTCTCCCTCTCTCTCTCTCTCTCTCTCTCTCTCTCTCCTCTCCCTCTCTCTCTCCTCTCTCTTAGTGCTGGACTGGGGGTCTGTCCAATCATTGTCTGAGCCATCAATCAGACCTGACAGGTCCCAGCGACATGAAAAGACGCGGCAACGGCAGCCATTAACCACCACTCTCCCCTTCCCCCCCTCTCCTCCCCTTCCCTCCTCACCCCTTCCCCTCCCCACCCCCCTCCTCTCCTCCCCCCTTTCCCCCCGCCAGGCCCCCTGTGCTTTGTTTCCTTTTCAGCAGACAAAAACAGAATGACAAGATGGAGGGCTGGACATTAATCAAACCACCCTGTGGAACAACCTCTTCCAAGCAGATCATAAATAAATTCCTCTTCTCTCATTGGCCAGCTGCTCTTATTTGGGCTTTTACCCTGCCTGCCCCATCTCCCTTCCTTCCTTCTCTCTCTCTCTCTCTCTCTCTCTCTCTCTCTCTCTCTCTACTCTATCTCTCTCTTTCTTTCTCTCTCTTCCCCTCTCTCACTGTTTCTCACCTCTTTATCTCTCGTTTCCCTCTCCTCCCTCCTCTTCTCCTTTTCTCCTCCTCTTCTATATCCTCCTCCTCTCCTCCATCTCCTCCTCCTCCTCTCCCAGAGTCCTCAGCTGCTCTGTCCCCCCCACAGAGGAGGGTGGGCAGGTGTTAGGGCTGTGTCAGGCAGCCCACGGCTTCAGTCCAACGCTGTCTCTTGACTCCACTGAATCTCACTCGCACACACTAACTCAAACACATTCACACACACACATCCATCACTCACACACTTACACTTACACACACACACACACACACACACACACACACACACACACACACACACACACAAACACACACAGGCAGACTCAAACGTGAGCAGGCACAAACACAAGACACCACTCACAATCCTCTCTCAAGGGGCTGGGGTTGCCCGGGCAACCGTCCTGGGCACTTTACAGCAGCCAATGTGTGTGTGTGTGTGTGTGTGTGTGTGTTTGTGTGTGTGTGCTGGTCACCTCTTGACAGAGAAACAACAGACAGCAGCCAAGCTGTTACAGCAACAAGAGAACAGACCAAACAGCCTCTCAGAGAGACCAGGAGAGACACCCGGATCGCCCCCTCACAAAAGCACTTCCTGAAACAAAAACACCCACAATGACACCAAACACAACAGCCTTCGGTTCCACGCTACTGTACGACACAGCCTGCGTAGCAGGGAAGCCTTGTGCTGGGTAATGCAAGTTGTTGCGCTCATTTTCGACGCTTAGTTGGAGGTCCTCCCCCCCCACCCCCCCCTCCCCATCCCCGTGCCGAAGTGTCAAAACCGGAAAAGATGAAGATCGGGACAAACACGTGTCATAGCTTTTCTTTCAATTAGAGGTTCTATATTTGTCTGCAGCGAAGACGGTTAGACAAATGTGAAGTTAATGCGCCGATGCCGGGGCACCGTGGGTAGGACGGCGTCCTGCCACGCTCGGCATTGTGGGAGACAAGCGCTGGCAGGAAGTGGTGGGGGATGATGTATGATGAGACACGGTGGGGGGAAAAGATGCTCCATTCAGGTCTAATATTCTCTCTAATCTGTGTTTCCCTCCCTGCTGGTTCTGACCTGGGAGACACACCCTGGGAGAAGCTCTGGGTCAAATGAACATCTCAATCCTGTCTGATATTCCCTTAACTTGAGGCCAGCGTCAGTGTAAAAGACTTACAGCTAGATAAGTCTCAACCCCTGAAACCAAACTCCCTTCGATTTCTCCCTTTTAAGAAGTCCTTGGTATAGAAACTACCCGGATAATGGAACTATCATAATACATATTAGTACTTAGAAGTAAGGAGGGCTTTGAAGGTTCCACTGTCCTCTCCCTCAATGTCATGTCGATGTTGTAAAACAGACGAAGACGCTCACAAAAGAAGGGGGTTTGGAACAGGAAGTGGAGGGTTTGGAAGGGGGGGGTGATATCTGGTTGTCCAGGAGACTGAGACTGTCCCCAGTTTCAAATCTGACCAATAAGAGCCATCCACACATTCTTATCTACTGCTTTATTGACACCTAAATGGATTAGCCTCATGCAACACGGCAAGTGATTGAGTAGGTCTGCAGGTTGCCTGTGTGAGTGTGTGTGTGTGCCTGAGTGTGTGTGTGTGTCTGGGATGAGCGTGATAGCAAGCTCATATTGATCATGCAGCACATGTGGTTCCCACGCTTGCCCTCCCCAGCATCCTTTGTTCTGTGCCTGTCTGTCGGGGTGTGTGCACGATGACTGCATGCGCGTGTGTGGTGAAGCCCCCCCCACACACACACACACACACACAGGGGGAGTGTACAGATGGTGAGTGAAAGCTTGGCCGCCTTCCTCTCAAGAACAACAACTGTTCAACCTGGGGCTTGTGGGCGTGTCCTGCAGCCGACAGCTGGGTGCAGGCTCGGGCCGGGTGAGAGGCGGGTCCACAACACCAACCCAGCCAATAAGAGGCTTGGGCTGGGTGAGAGGCGGGTCCACGATACCAACCCAGCCAATTACAGGCTGGGGCTGGGTGAGAGGCGGGTCCACGACACCAAACACAGCCAATGAACACCGGAACAGAGATGAGATGGAGATGAGAAAGAAGAGATGGGTGTCAAGCACTTGAAAAAAAAAAAAATAATAATAATTTTTTATTTTATTTTCAGCGACGTGGTACAACAGTTCAGAGCTAAAGGCTACCGTTCACAGACAATCCTGGAAGTGGACATGAGACACGGCACAGGTGAGCTACCTGGGAGTCCTTCACAGCTCAGTCAGCAGGCCCTGACTGCTTCCTCCACAGAAACAACATTCACAACAGACGACACCCCCCCCCCCCCCCCCCCCAACAACAACAACCCTACACCTTCCTAGTCCTCCTATCCACCTTAGTACACACCTGACTAAGACACACGATCGACAACGTTATAAGGCTGTGCGGAAAAAAAGCTTTTGCCACTTTGTCAAAAGCTAAATGAATTTGTTTACAATCCACACTTTCCCGTATTTGACACAGTTGGTCTATTCATCCTGGTCCTGGACTGACCTAGACTACAGGGGCGTTTCGCAGTCTACAGGGCTGGTTCCGGACAGCTGGTAACCTTGGTAACGACTCACTGCCATCTAGGACAGTCTAGGATAACTAAGGCTGGCTAAGGCCCGAGCGGCCTGGAGGCTAAGCTAACTAGTCCTCACTGAGTCGACACTTCGACGCCTCCTCTCAGCATAGCGCTGCGTGTTCATGTACTGTCAAATGAAAGACTTACTTGATGGAGCCTACCTTTAGCCACAGTTAAAGTCAATCGGACCCACATAAACAAAGAAAAACCTCATGAACTCCAGCTAAGCTGACCACACCTAAAGTGTTCAACATGAACCTAGAAGATTCCAAACCCCCACACACCCTCCCCCCGAAAGCCTCTAGCAGCCCCAGAAACACGGGCAGGAAGGGACTAGAACTACGACGGATGTGGTGAGGGGGGATGAGGACGGCTCCTTTATGGTTCCTCTGCCGGCAGCTTCTCACCCTCAGCAGCCCTTCAGCCTGGACAAGGGGGGGAAACTGGGGGCCAGGCTCCCTGGAGGCCCCTGGATGCCGAGGCCAGGCCCTGAGTGTCTATGTGTAGGGGGCAGAGCCCTCCTCGCCAGGCTCGGGCTTCACCGCCAGGTGGGGCTTCTTGCGGAGACGCTTGGCTTCGTTCTGGAGTTTCTGGCGGATGTAGCCTTTGATCTCCGAGTCAGTCTTCCCTGGGAAGAAGTGCTGCACAGCCCCTACGGAGGGAGAAGAGGAAGGGGTCCTTACTCATCTACACAGGCAACGCTGACAGGAACCGTCTGCTTCGGGGAGCCCTGGTCTTCTGAAATTTCAGAGGTCTATTTTTTTTAATAATTCAAATCAGACAGACAGTCTCGTGGCCGGCGTCTGTCTTCATACAATGGTTTTAATAAGAAAAAACCAGATCAGATACTACATCGTTATGGTAACAAGCAGGTCTCACTGAGAACAACCTGTATTGGTTACTAAATCGTTATGGTAACAAGCAGGTCTCACTGAGAACAACCTGTATCGGTTACTACATCGTTATGGTAACAAGCAGATCTCACTGAGAATGGCCTGGATCTGGTCTGCAGGCAGCGCTGGTTTGGGAAGGCCTCTCTTGTTGTTGACGATGCCGGAGATGGAGTGTGAGGCCAGGCAGTCCCTCTCATACAGGCCCCTCAGGAGGTCGTTGGTCAGCTTCTGGGCTGTGGTGCCTGTGTTGCAGCGCTCCAGGAGCTCTGCTGTGATGAACTGGAGACCAGGACACAGCGCAGAACCAGGTCAGACAGGAGAACCAGGCAGGGGAACCAGGCAGGGGAACCAGGTGACAATGCTAAAGTTTCTCCATTCTCTTCTCTAGGAACAGGTTTGAGTAGAGGGCTTGAGCTTGAGAGTCAAGACCATGTCTAGATCCAAGGTCTTTATACTGACAAGATTATCCTAACGTGTAGTAAGATGGGGGTCAGATGACTCAATGGTTAAGGCGTTGGATTCATGATCGGAAGGTTGTGAGATCGATCCCCGGCTGTGGCTATATAACGTTGTGTCCTTGGGCAAGGCACTTCACCCTACTTGCCTCAGGGAAAAATGTCCCTGTACTTACTGTAAGTCGCTTTGGATAAAAGCGTCTGCTAAATGAATAAATGTAAATGTAGTAAGTGTTACTATAGCTTAACTTCATTCATTGGTTGAAGCATATCTACCTCTTGGTAAAGGGGGGGTCCGGTGACACCAGCCCCCAGCTCCGAGGCCTCCTGGGGGTGGTGCCCATTCAGGGGGGCCTCCAGCTTGGCCCAGCGGCCGTTCAGAACCTCCCCTGGGGGTGGCAGCATCATGGGAGCCATGGCACTCCGCGCCAGCACCTCAGGCATGCTGGGAGATGAAGTTCTTCTGTCCGCGGGAGACCATGACTCCGTCCTCTCAATCAGGGCTTCCAGGTTTCGGGCCAGTTTACCACAAGCTGGGGGAAAAGATAAGGTTTTCCAGTGAACGCATCTGTGTTTACAGTACAAGGTCCGAGAGTCTAGTGAGATGGGAAAGGATCTAGTAACTAATTGGCTAGTTGACTAGAGGTCAACATTTGTATTCACTGGTCAAATGGCTTTTTACTTAATTTCCTATATGTTAGGGCAGCCATGTTTTCAAGGAGAGAACATGAGAGAGGAAGGCTGGGTGTTTAGGGAATGAAGTAAGGAAGGAAGGACACACAGTGTCAAATAACCTTAGAAAGGAAAGAAAGGAATTAGCATCAGCAGCGGGCGTTTGAAACTTGTTGACCTCATCATGTAGGCCTTCAGGACAGAAGCACACGCTCACCTGTGAGACAGCGGACCTGCTCTCTCAGACAGTCCATCTCCCTCTGCATGCTCAGCACCATGGCGACCAGCTCCGCTCTGGAGCGAGACTGGAGACCTCCCAGCCCCTGGAAGATAAACAGCAATAAAGAACCATGCCGACCCAGGTCACACACTCTCACACACACAGGTACAGCCACCTAGAGCCTGAGGGTGCAGGTCACACACCTACACACACACACACACACACACACACACACACACACACGCACAAACCATCCACCTGTGTACCTCTGTTATTAAGTCACCATGGTCGATGTGTTCAGGGCTGTCAGGCTCTGGTGCCTGTAGGGAAACACAAGTCGTCACCAGCTACCTTACCCTGCCAGAGTAGCACACACCACTGAATACAGACCCTGACTATCCTATCAGCGTGAACTGTGTGTGGCTTAAAACACCTGCACACGGACAATGTTACCGAAAATGACTTGGTTGTAGACTTAAGTCCTGACGTGCTTATAATGTAGTGCAACACGTGAATCTCGCACTAGGCCAGAGAGAGATGCCAATGAAAAATGTGAGATACTTTTTTTTTATCTTGGTGTTGTAGCTCACCCATAACATACCAATCAGTAGCTTGTCTCGGACGTGCCACATTTATTGTCGCTCCGCAAATGCATATATATTTTTTTCGTGAATAATTATATTTAAATAAATGTAATTTATTGTTGTGCCAAATGACTGTCATCTCCCCATCTCCATCACTTTCGTATCAATGGCTGCCCTCACGCTTTCCCCTGCGCCATTGTGACAGATCGCCTGTAAGGTGAATGATCGAGGCAAATCTCCCCCCAGCCGTCTGGCAAACAAGTAGACAAGCAAGTATCGAGGAGGTGTGTTTAACATCACTAACTTACAAGCTGAATTTATGATCTTGAGCTATATTGGCACCCGTCCTGCTACAATCAGTCGTGCCTATCATCCGACCACAGACAATAGACTAAAACTTTGTTAGCCTAGTTTAAATATATTTTAATATTAGTTGCAGCCAAACCCTTGCGTTCAACTTTTGCAGAACGGTGTTGCACGGTACACTCTCCTCTCCGTTCGCTTTTAACGGGTGTGTGTGCTTTCTCCTCTTCGGTAGCCTGTGCTGTAAAGACAGACAGGATAATTAGCCACATAAATCGTCAGCGACATAACAGTCGCCCCTTGCCGAATGGCCATCTGTAACAACCAGACTACAAAATAAAGCGTTATAAACGTTTTACGTACGCATAGCGGCTGACTGTGAGGTGTCGTTATGTTAAAGTCTTCATATTTGGCGTCTTCCACCTCCTCTTCTTCATATTCGAGGTCGAGAATGCGTTTGGCTATTGTTTTCCTTCTCATCTTCCTCCCATTATCTCCTTTCCGCGCTGAAACACTGGCCACCCCTTCAGCATGCTGGTCAATACACTGTTCGGTGCCCCAAACAGCCCCGTCAATTCTGAGAAAGGCACCCGGGTTCTAACCTACAGATAACCGTGGCATGTGGTTGAACAATATTCGTTTTGATAGCCCTACTAAGACATCAATGTTTCTTCAAACTGAATGTGTGTGATTGTGTCTCACAAGGCTGTATAAGAACTAATTTTATGGAACACACGAGGGGAGTACACATGATTTAAAATAGATGAGAGTTTAAAAAAAAAATGCCTTTGGGCTGCAAAAAACCCACACAACAAACTCCCTTTTAGGGAATGATAGTTGTGTAACAAAGTTTCGTAGCATTTACTTTAGCAGTGTCTGGTCTCAGCACTCTGGACCTGAATTCTTAAACCCATTTGAACCTGTTTTCCTTTAAATTGTGTGTAAGTTTGGTAGAAGATAGAGTGATGACATTTGGACTTTTGTTACAATATACAAGTGCATGTGGCTGCATGCATGCTGTGTGTGTGTGTGTTTATGTATGTATGTGTGTATGTGTGTATGTGTGTGTGTGTGTGTGTGTGTGTGTGTTTGTGTATGTGTGTATATGTGTATGCTTAGTACGAGCTCAGATCCCTGCTCTCTGGTCCATGTAGTGTAAAGTACAAATGACAGGAAGCAACAGTCATTTCACATATTCAACATTTCCTATTGGTCAAGTTTCCACAGGAGTGCTTCTGTCGTCATAACAGCCATGATGTCACTGAACAACAGCACCACTGGACGTCTCCTTCCTCAGTCGTTGGTGACGTAAAAACCGTAGGAAGCCAGGAGCACCGAGCTCCGCCTTGCCTGCCTTCGCACGCGCGTGTGCGGCACAACAAGCGAAATGACGCGCACCTGCTTAGAGACCAGCGTGATGAAGCTGCTCGAACAGAACGATCATCTTCGCCACCGCGCTTCAGATCCAGCGACAGCCTCTTGGGGGAATCACCTATCGATCTGTCCGCTGCATATATTTCACACTTAAGTGCTTGTGACACTGGGAAAGGGTGGGGGGGGATATTGATATGGTATCGACGTCTTTTGTTCTGTGTTGTTGCCCTGAAACGTCTCCTGAGCTCAGAGCTTCTCAGTACTGCTCCACAACCAGCCCCAGTCAGACACAGACTGTTACCACGACACAACATGTTTCTTAGCGGTCTACACACACACACATATACACAAAGACAGACCTCTCATACACATCACCACACAGGTTCATGTGACACTGACTCACGAAACACCCATTCAATCCAGAGTGTTTTTCTCTGACGGGTGTTTACTGGAGCCAGGGGTGTTCCGTGCCACCCACGTCTGACGTGAGCGTGTGCCCTGCCGGGGAGACGCAGGGAGGGACGACAGCTGAGAAAACTAGGCGCAGATTACAGCCGTGTCGCAGAGGCCAGAGACAAGGTTACCAAGGGAACGGCCGTGTTTATCAGACGGTGATAAGGTTACTTCACTTCCCCTCCTCTCTGCAGGGAAATTGAAACCGAAGCCCTTTTGCCCCCGGAGATAATTGAAAAACAAAGCTTGCATCACACACGGACAAACACGTGAAGAGAAAGAAAGAAGATGTTGTTTCTCTGTCTTACACATTCGCTTAGCAAATGGGGCAAAAACGAGCGTGTGTGTGTGTGTTTGGGCGGGGGGGCGGGTGCAGACTGTGCCGTTGAGTGGGTTTTGATTGACCAGACGGAGGCAGCAAGCTGACCTTTGCCCTCCAGGCCCCCAGCAGCCCTGGGGGATGTCTGTGAATGATTACCTGTGATGAACAGAGCTGGTGAACTGAGCCACACTGTGGACTCACCACAGCACCGTGGCTGTGACTAGTGGCTCCAGTTTAGATCCGTGATTATGACTAAAATATAGAAGTGAGGCAGGTTGGGATTGCAATTAGGTATTTGGATGTGTGTTTATGTGGTCCATGAGAGAAAGACAGAGAAACAGAGATTGACAGAGAGAAAAAGAGAGAGACCAATAGAGTGAAAGAAAGAGGGAGACACAGTGTGCAGAAAGTCAGTGACAGAAAGGAAAGGGAGAGAAAGGAGAGACAAGAGAGAAAGCAGAGAGAAAGTAGAGAGCAAGAGAGAGCGTGAGAGTGAGCGAGAGAGAAAGAGAGAGGAAGAGAATGTGTGTGGCTCCCTGTTGTTTCTCCACTCCACAGCCCTGTGCATGACAGACAGGTTGAAGGCTAATGTTTAGAGAGCGGTGCCACACTCCGTCTCTCCGTTCTGCCTCCCCGCTGTGCAGAGTGCACCGCTCGGCCCCCTCCCCTCCCCGCCGGCGGCCCCCGTTTTGTCCCCGCCTCATGAATATGCAGCGCCCGTCCGCAGCAGGGAAACAATGGTGTTGTGAAGGAGCAGAGAGCTGGCGACAACTAAGAGTCGATGGCTGTGATACAGCTGTCCTACCCTGGGCCTGGAGACCCACCCTGGGCTGAGATACAGCTGTCCTACCCTGGGCCTGGAGACCCACCCTGGGCTGAGATAAAGGTGTCCTACCCTGGGACTGGAGACCCACCCTGGGCTGAGATAAAGCTGTCCTACCCTAGGCCTGGAGACCCACCCTGGGCTGAGATAAAGCTGTCCTACCCTAGGCCTGGAGACCCACCCTGGGCTGAGATAAAGCTGTCCTACCCTGGGACTGGAGACCCACTCTGGGCTGTGAGCTGTTCACTCTGCCCCTACTGCTTGAGGTGATTTATCATGCCAAGAGGCTCAGGCAAGGTGTGAAGATTTAGAGCGTCTCTCGACGGTTTATAGGCAAGTTAAATGAAGCACACCTTTGTATAAATACGATGAAACGTCGTTTCCACAAGGCCTGGTGTCTGGAGTGTGAAGGACAGACACACACACACACACACACACACACACACACACACAGGCACCAGCCAGCCCTGGAAGAGAGCAGCGTCTCTGTTCGGATGGGAAGCACACACACCTTCAAGCTTTCCACAAGGAAACCACTGATGCTTTAGGTGTTCTGATGCCACTCACCAAACCAAACCCCTGCCTGTTAGTCACCCTGACCTGCCGTCTCTCAGCCAAATCCAGCCCTTACAGGGACCCCAGCTCTCTGGTAGCCAATCGCTCCGTCTCCGGAACTGTTATTGTTGCATCGTGCAGTGGAGTTTCTAAACCGTTCAACTTACAGCTGTCATATAGCTTCATCACTGCTTTGCGGACATTAACAGGCAAAAGAATATGTCTTAAAGGATTCAGACTCTACATAAGGGGAACCATACGGGGGTCCAAACTACCCCACCCCCCACCCCTCACCCCCCAACCCCTCCCCCAGAACCGGCCCTGGCTTTGTGATGTCATCGCCGGGCATCCCCTCTATTCCCCGTCATTGGGCTCGGGTCACAACAGAGAGCAGATCTCCAGCCCCTGTCTGCATGTGCAGTAATTCACGCACTGACTTTGATGATGACAGCAGTAATAGTGACTCTGACAGTGACGGATGGGCGGGGCAGACCAGAGGCCCACGGACTGACCTCTGGACCAATCACAGCACTTCCAGGTTAACTGTGACCCGAGGGCTGACCACCTGACGGCCTTCTGCACTGTGGAAACAGAATGAATAGATGATTGCTGAAAGGGCTTGGGGGGTGGGGGGGGGGAGAAAGGAGAAAGAGGTGGAGGGGAAAGAGAGAGAGGGAGGGAGTGAGGGAGAAAGAGAGAGTGGGAGGGAGGGAGGGAGGGAAAGAGAGAGTGCGAGAGAGGTGATGGTTTATTTCTATATTCCTGACTAAGGGATTCTAAATAGAGGCAGGAACAAATAGGGCGTACAAAGACAACCACACACACACACTCACAGACACACACACACAACCACTCACTCGCACCCACCATCTCTATGTGTCTCCTCTTCAATTGAAGCCTCCCACAGCCAACCATCCAACCAAAACACACAGACCAGACATTCTCAGGGCTCTATATTCATCAACAGACTTGTTGGCATGTTTTTTGTTTATGTGCCAGGGTGGTTGGCCTGGCACCACCCCACTCCGCCCCCCAACCCACTCCACCCCACCCCCCAGATCTAAGAAGGCTCCTTCCTTCCAGACCCCTCTGGTGGTATAGAGGCACCGGGGGCCATGTGTTAAACATTAGAGCCAATCAGTGGCCTTGTCTCGGCCCAGGGTGGTGGAGCAAGAGGCGGGCGGATCGCCAGGGTGATGTACGACTGGTTCCACTTTCTGCCGGCCGCATGGAAATCAAACATGGCGACAGGCCACGGCGGCCTGTTTGCTTTATTTACAGCAGCCGTCAGGAGGGAGAGATTTATTGTAAGCCGACGAGGGCCTTGATTAGCGGGGAACACGGCTCTGCGTCATGTGGAGCGCTGGTCCTTGTGAGTGTGTATTATTTTTTGGTGGGAGACGTGAATGGATGGCTGGCTGGCTGCTGGGTGGTTCATGAAGCCTAATGGTTTCATAAAAGGGAGATCTGACTGGGAAGACAAGACACAGGTCCAAGCTCTCACTGCTGTCTGCAATTAACATCATTTGGGTCGTAAATCTATCTAGGCCTCCTGAGGCCTCCCACTCTCACAATGATGCCGTTGAGAGTTGAACACAAACACACGCACACACACACATACACTCGTTGCTATAAACGCTTAATCAAATCTTCCATTGAAATGGGCGCACTGCCATTTCGATTCGCTGATGATGTCATCGCATGTGATGTGCGCCGTGAAGAACGGTTCGGCTTCAGAGCGCGAAAGGCCTCGTAAAAGCCATTCCCGGATCCCGCCCCCGCGCTCACAACCTCTGGCGCAACCTCACCGTGCACCTCTTCGTTCAGATCAGCCGCTATCATCCTCCCCTCTAACCCCTCTCCTCATCGATCCCCATCTCCCCCCCCCCCCCCCGCCCACGCGCCTCTCTCACAGCCGATCCATTCTAATATCATAACATATGCCTCCACTGCAATTAGTTCAATTAGAGCCCTGGCCCTCCCTTCCTCTTCTTCTCCCTTGTCCCCGGGGTTCCCCCCAACCCGATGGCCATCAAACACCCGCACATCCCCTGCCTCTCCGCCCCCCAACCCCCCCGTCATTGATCCTCTCTTCCATCCTCCAGTCACCCTTGATCACCGATCGCTCTCCTCTCCCCCATAAACAACCGCGGTGCAGGGCTTCCTGTCAGGGACCTCCAGCAGCAGGGATTTATGCAGTCCAGAGAGGTGGGCTTTGAGCGAGAGAGCAGAAAATGCAAACGGGCACTGCACCGGACGGCCGTAAGGGCCTGGCCGAATGTCATAACTCAGAACCTTAAGAGCTCCAGGGCCTTCGGACCCCAGAGGATGAGGGGGGGGGGGTGGATTGATTTAGCGTTGCGGTGGGGCTAGGCCGATGCAAGCGACCACGCGCCTGCATTAAGTGATCGTCTAGGTGTGACAGGTCAGGTTAGTGGCCCTGGCTAGGCAGTCCACTGATAGACCACTGAGTATTGATGCTGTTAGTTCCTGGGCTCTTCAGGCTGAGACACGGGGCGCACGTTGAGGCGCAGCCTGACTTTGAAGCACTTGACCACTAGGCTTTTGAAAATCTCTGTTTCCATAAAGGGAATGATCGTGGGTGGGATAGGGGCGAGATTACGACGGGAACAGAGAGAGACAAAGAGAGAGAAAGGGAGAGAACGGAGGAGAGAGAGGGAGGAAGGAGAGAGAGAAAGCGACGTGTGGTCACATTCCTCAGTGGAGGCAGTCAGCCGGTTCCCCAGTGATCAGGAGAGCACAAGGGTGTCTCAGTGGTGAGGCTGTCAGCCATTATTTCCAGGTTGTGTTCTGGTGACACTTGGCTGGGCACGTGAACATGTATTTTCATCAATAAATATGAAATGGCTACCTTGTCATCTGGCCCAGAAACATGCGGAAATAACTTATGAAGTGTGGTCAGTGTTGTGACTTTGGCCAAACTTCGTTCAGAGCGGCGCTTTGCAGACTTTTGACTGGATGATTGTGGTAGGCTTGTGAGGTCTTTTACCAAACTTTCAGAGTGGTTCTGATATTTCTGTTCTCTGTGTTCTTTGGGTGGAGGCAGAGTCTGGCATGTGAAGATATTATTCGATGGCTTACGTTGAAGAAACTACCACAGAATCACCCATCCGCTCTCTCTCTCTCTCTCTCTCTCTCTCTAAATCTTTCTCTCTGTCTTTCTCTTATTTTTTCTCCCTTTTGTTGTTCCTCAATTTTCCCTTTCTTTTTGACTTACTCTCTCTCCCCCTCTCTCTCCCTCTCTCTCTCCCTCTCTCTCTTTCTCTCTCTCTCTCTCTCTCTCTCTTTCTCTCTCTCTCTGTCTCTCAACCGTCTTTACACCACGCCCACTTCAGGGGATGAACATCACTACAGAAGGATGAAGGACAGCCCACCAGAGAGGGAGACAGAGAGAGAGAGAGAGAGAGAGAGAGAGAGAGAGAGAGAGAGAGCAAGATAGCCTTTGTGAAATGTGACCAGTGACCAGTGAAGGGACCCCAAGGCATCTTGACTCCCACGCAACTGCCAGGAACTGTCACTTACTGCCAGAGCCAGCCAATCAGAGAGAGCTAACACCCCACCACTTTTTGGACTACTCAGTGACTTGATTTAGAAGCATGTGACAGTCATTGAAAGCCTTTGAAGGCATCATCGTCAACTTTGAATGCACTTCAGTCACCGTTTGACCACATACGAACACTATAGAACTATGGGTGTCTATCCACCCAGCAACATCATGGCAACTGTTCAACCACGCTTTCCACATGCGACTGCCATGGTAACAATAAGCCCAGACATCTTGCAGTTCTTAAACTCTGCAGGGTCACATTTGGGCATGCTTAGCGTAAAGCAGGATGGGGATAGCAGTATGTGTTGAAGAGATTAGACTGAGGGGTATAGAAGCACATCCCAAACACATACACCTCCTGTTTGTGTGTTTATATCCCCTAAGACAGTGTTGTTATGTGTGTGGTCAGAGATGACCAGAAGTACGAATGGATAAGTTAATATTTCCTCAACTCTCCTCAACCGAAAAATGTTACGAGACAGCCAGCATGTTACTCTAGCTCCATCTACTGGTGTTTTTAAGATATTGCGTTCTCTTATACCAATAAAGCAAGATTTCTATCCTAAGAAATAAAACTAATTTCATTTTTCTGAAGCACGTTATTAAATAAAAGCACATGACCACACGGTATCATTTTCTTACAATGTAATACCTCAGGTGCACAACTACACATTTTTAAAACATAAAGCGGCCTACTATTCTTTGCATCAGTGCATGTAACATATTTGACAACATGGCTTGAATACTCGCATGACCGGGTATTGTATAATTAAAGTTTCATTTTAAATTTATTAAGAATGCACGGTTGTTTTTAAAGATTATTATTTTTGAGTGCCTGTTGCCTATACTCTCCCAAATGAGGCCGTTTCTCGTGATTGTAGTCTAAAGTAATTGTCATTTAAATCTCCCCGCCCTGCCTGTCTCTTTATATTTTCATAGACTTGTAACCGTATTTACAGTTAAGAACGATAAATCGTTTCTTTTCTCTAATTTCGCGTTAATTTGCGAGAACCGCGTGCACGCTCGTGGTCTGAGATTGTGAGCAGTGGTTTATTTGTTTAAGAAAGAGCTTCATTTATATTCCAGCGCACGCCGTGTTTGAGCAGATGTCGGCGCTCTCGGTGAGCCAAACCGGGCTACGTGTTTATTTGAAATGGAGCGTGTGGCACGCAAGAGGGTAAAGAAAGGCCCCGAGGACCATGTGGTTGTCGCTGATTGAGAGACGAGAGTTTGGCAGCCCTGGCTCGTTTCTTGACGAGATGCAGGAGACGGGAATGGTGCTACGGTGGAAACAGACCTGCTTGTTACCAGGAAGGCACGGAGCCTCGGGTCTCCAGGTCCCAAGGTCCCGAATGTGGGCTGTTAAGAGACCTGGCCCGTATTCCTTATGGCGTCTGCATGAATGTGATAATTAATTTTATACGTCCAGCTGGAACTTAGAGTTTGTAATTACATTTCTAGATCACATTAAGTTTGACATTTCGCAAGCAAATCATTTGCTATTCAGAAAAATGGGAGGGAGGAAATGTACTTTGTGAACACAGCTTACAATACCCTTCCCCGTGGAGCATACATTCACTAAATATATTAATATGGAACTTAAACGCTGGCTCAGTAAAACTCTGTAAATATTTCAATGTATCTGTAATGGACGTAAATAGATTTATGCTTGGCTCTACCACGCACAGAATTAATTCCAGTATAACCTAATCAGATATGAATTTCTAAACACTTGCTCTCCTTGACCAGGCCTGGGATAATGTCAATCTAAAGCCATACGACGTGACTATCTTTCAATTTATGTTAACATCTGACATTATAAACAGGTCCAGAGAGAAATAAATAAAAATTGTATATAAAATTAGGCTAGCTGTCCAAGTCTTCACTTGTAATATTTTACATTACAGTCCAAATATTTTTTAATTAGTTTGTAATTCAATGTTCTTATTTATGAAACGCAATAAAGTGTCTTTGTTTGAGCTTGGCTGGTGATTGACAGCTAGCTCCTCACCCCCTCCCCTTCCAGATCCTCCTGGCCCTGCCCACCACAAACTGACATCATCTCTCACATATCCAATCAAACAAAGACCAATTTGTCAATGTCAGGCCGCAAACCAATCAGCACAAGCCAAAGAAAAGCCTGCCAGCCAATGGGAGCCGGCCCTCGTTTTGCATAACGCTATATATTGTCTTAGTGACAAGGGCCTCACACACACAGTACAGAAGTCTTGTAACAACCTCTGGAATAGGACCCTCTTTAAGTGGATGACTGAATATGTTCACACTGTAGAATCTGCAGCAGGCGTGGATGTGCTTGACAATGGTCAACGAACTCCATTTACATTGAATGTCAAACATGGACAACATTTTAGAAATGTTGTGCAAAGCATAAGTGCACTTAGATGAGATTGGTTTAGCTGCTTTACATGTATTTGGACCTTACCTGATTTTCTTGACATGACATTGTCAAGTGCGATGCCACGTAAACAAACTGGACACGTGTGACCTTCATGTCATACACGTTGAAGACTTGACTCGGAAGTCTTTGGGGGGGAAAAAAGCTGTGTTTATTTATTTCTCTTCCCCCCTCTCTATCTCCCCCTCTCTCTCTGACTTTCCTTCTCTGTCTCTCCATCTCTCTCTGTCTTTCTGTCCCCCCCCCCTTCTCTGTCTCTCCACATTTTAACACTGTGCAGTGCACCTTTAACTAAGTGCTCCAGAGATAATTCTTTGACCCTGCTCACAGAAACTAACCTCACCTTCCTGCTAACATATTCCAGGAATTCAGCCGCAAAATCCCCTTTCTGCTGGCACCTGAAGGATCTATACATCACGCCTGACTCCCAGTAACACACACTGCCGAGTCTGGCTTCTGCAAATCATCCCCTGTCTCACTGTCTGAGCTGGGAAACATAATTCCCCCTGTTTGACTTGGCTCTCGCTAGCTTCTCACCGAAGGAGTGTGTGTGTGCACAAGCGCTCTTTCTCTTCCCTGGTCTGCACGGTCCACCTGCTGTGACAAGGGCCAGAACAGGGAACTACAGAGCCAGTGTTCAGCTAGCCTCTCTGGTCTTCGTCTGAGCAAGTGAGAGAGATCACAACGTTTTTGCCTGTTGGACAAGCATTCGCCCTGCTTTGCCAAATATGTTTGTTTTTTTACTGAAGACTCTTAAGGAGATTCAAAGAGATACAAATACTCTCTCTTCCTCACTCTCCCTATCCCTTTCTCGCTCACTCTCTTTCTCTCACTCTCCCTTTCTCCCTCCCTCACTCTCCCTCTCTCTCCATCCCTCTCTCTCTCTCCCTCCACTTCTCCTCACTCTCCCTCTCCTTCCCTCCCCCTCTCCTTCCCTCCCTCCCTCTCTCTGTCTCTCTCTCTCTTTCTCACTCCCTCTCTCGGTCCCTCTCTTCATCAAACACACACGTCTCCCATTTCCTCTCATGTGTTGACATTCCCCTCTCTCCCACAACTCTCCTTGTGTGTCCTCTATATTGTTGCCATCTTGTGGCCACCTGTTTGATATCTATTCCCACACTGGCTACAGCACAGAGGGTTTGAGAGGAAGGGGCTGAACAAAACAGCCTTCATCTCTCTGCCATTCCTCCCATCCAACTCTTCATCCCCCCTCACCCCCCACCCCCATCCCCCTACCCTGTTTTAGATTTAGGCCCTCTCTATGCCCTTTTTCCTCCACTTTTCATGAAACCTCAATCAATCACTACGGACTTTAAAAAAACAACAGCAACAAACATGTTCGTTTTTTTTGACAATTTTATGTTTAGGGGTGTGCAACAGCGACATAAAGTTCTAAGTTCTGACATTAGCCTATTTAACCTGACTTGACTTCCTGTCTCAGAGAGAGTCTGAGTCAGAGAAACGCAGCCATTGTAGAGATGTGGAGGCCAGCTTGTTTCTCTTTGAGCGTGTCTTGACAGATGGAGATGTATCTGAGGTCTATTAGTAGGCTACACAGCGGCTCGCTTTCAACCCACAGCAACGTCCGTTTCCGAAGTCTGGCGCACTTATGTCGCGTGTCATTCTCAGACAGTTGGCCTTAATCGTGGTTTTGGAGCGAGTTCACCCCGAGGTAAGATCAGAAGGAGAAGGATTTATTGATTTAGATTAGATTAGATTAGATTAGATTCAACTTTAATGTCATTACACAAGTACAGGGTAACGAAATACAGTTAGCGTCCAACCAGAAGTGCAAAACAGTTATTACAACAGAATATAATAAATATGAGTATACTCAGAATATACACAGTATGAACAGTATAATCAGAATATACAGGGTATGTACAGATTAAAGTGATTATAGACAAATGTACAGCTGTATAGTAGAAGATGCTACAGTATTAAACAGTATTTAGCAGACGCCTTTAGATGCTTGGAGTTGACCTCTTACCAACGTGAAAAATTACATGTATTTTTTTAATGAACCAATTATTGTTGGCTATTGGCCTTCAACATAGTTACTGCACAAAAGCAAACACCAAAGGTGTAGGGCACCGAAATAGCAGGAAGCGACACTGCGTACATTCCTCCACATACTCTGAGACTGTTATCTCAAGAGTGGCCACTAGATGGCGAACACTCAGTCAAGTCAATCGTTTGCTCGCCTGTTGCAGTCATGACAACTGAGCCGAAAAGAAGCAATTTATCTTAATCATCAGCGTTGTTCATATGGTCAGGAGGTTTAAGTACAAAATGCACCTAAGACGACGGCATTGTGAGCTGATTTCGCATAATCACGAAACTCTTCATAGGCTATATATAATTTGTAAAGCCTCTTTTTAAAGTTATTATTATTATGTGCCATACAGCCTGTCTGGCTCTGTAAATGGAAATACGACCAAGACAAGAAACATGTTTTTGTGACCGTTTATTTTGATACAATTCTACTTCGATTCAGGTTTGATGCAAATGTAATGTAGCCATGTCAGTCAACACCATGCAAATTTGTGTTTGTGTGTTTTTTCACTGTGTGATTATTTACTTTTAAGCCTTATCATTGTTAAAGCCTTTTTCCCAATTAATTTCCGAAAAAAAGTCAAATTTGTTTCGATTTCATTTCAATCGAAGAGTTGAGAAAATTGTCTTTCAATAATCAAATGTGACTTGTTACCCAGGTTTTTTATGTCACAGGTATTTAACTAAAAACTATGTCTTGTATGATAGTTACATCCCGTAAGCGTACACGTATTTCAAAGACTGCATTTGAAGCAACTATTAAATCTTAAATTCCCAGTCGCCAAAGCCCAGTTTACCAAACATTGATTGAATGTTTCGCATTAAGAGAAACATTCAATGAATATGTCAGACCATAAAAAGGCTTTAAAAAAGGTTATTTTTAATGTTTAAGCAATGACACGTCATGTTTTAGGTGGCCCAACACAGATCCAATCATCTATTGCCTTTTCAGAACTGGGGGACTCTATTGGCTCTATGTAGGAAGGCGGGGATGATGACGTAGTTGTCCTGCATCCAATCAAACATCATATTACAGGCGCGTCACTCATCAATATTCATGTTTGCGCTATCATGCAAAACGTTCATTCATAGTCGGTCATGATTGGTCAATTTTCGTTCAGCTATAAGCCAATGTTGAAAGAGAGCCTATATTTGAAAACTGGCATGGGTAAATTACGTACCGATAATGTAATAAAATCTGTCGTTTATTAATTATAATTATTAACCAAAATTTAGACAAAAATAGTGCATTGAAATCAAACGAAAACATAAAAACGAAATATATTCTTGTCTTTGAATCTGTTTCAAATCGTTTCTTACATTTATAAATACAGGCATTTACTAGTGCAGTTTGTATACGCGCTTATTCTCATGGATGTATAACTCAAGACATTTAGAATAGAATAAGACAATTAAACTAATAAATAAAAAACAGGTCTGCGGTAAAATAGTCAGTAACTGAAGCAAAAGTACTACAATGATAAAATGACACATACGTCTAATTGCAACACACAACATCATGTTATATCTCATCATATCATGTGAAGTTCTTTTATATACATTTACAGTGTTTCAAAATACCAAATATCTGGATAGAAAGCCAACTATATATTTTAATCTAACATAAATTAGGCAGATTATTAGTTCAAATAGTACAAATGGGAACGTCCTTCATAGCAAACGTGTACATGATGTCCCCTGGTTTATTTATATAAATTAATAATTTCTGCACAATGCTCTCCGTGTCTGTTATTCCTAGCAGGGTACTTTGGCTTGAATGTTCGCTCTCTGATGGGCGTCATTTCAGTATTGACCATTTGATTTGCTCCTTTGCTGACTGCAAAACCTGAAAGAAACAGCAGGGACAGGAATTCAGTTTCATTTACCACACATATCTTCCAGATGATTCACAATTATCAGCAACTTCTGAACTAAATGCCACTATTAGTGGAAAACACAAACTTGCACACAAAATGCACTATCGCCACTAGATGTCACTCAGTGTCAATTCACATTTTAAATGAAGTTTCAAACGTCAGTCTTAATCCTTACGAACACCAGGTGGAGCTAAACCACAGAATAACATTAAAGCCTCAAATCCGCCATTACAAAACCTCTTACACTATGAATATTATGAAATTCAAATCCTATTATGCAGACGTAACTACAAACAGAAATAGTTCTGTCTGCGACGGAAACCTTCCGTACATCCTGTGAGTCACACATAAGTATCCATCTCTAGCTCAAAGTTCCACTTAGAATAACAAGCGTGGTGAATGTGCTGTTCCTGGATTGAGTTGGTAATTATCTGAGGTGAGTGGGGGGCGAGGGGGCGAAGGGGGGACTTACAGTGGATGTCATGGCTAGCTTCTCTGTAATGTGCTGCCAGGGTTAGAGTACAGAGGGTTAGAGTTAGTCAAAGAAGCAGGAAACACTTAGAGCTGTCTCCGGATGCTAAGGATCTTGATTAGCAATTTGACACATCAAGCTCCAGCTATTAAAATCTTCTACAGAGCAGGTGGGAGGAAACAAGGTTAGAGGCATTCCATTGCAGGGTGGTTCAAGGGAAAGCATATGACTGTGTGGTCAGTGCTCATGCCCATTACCAGAGGTGAGTTGTTTTTTAAATGCATGCCATTAAGACATGCAGGCTACAGCAAACTCACATCACTGAAGGGAAACTTAAGATTTAGTTTCTGAGCAGCGATAAGCAGCAGAAGATAAGAATGAAACAGCATGCATGTCAAGATTAGTTTAAGAACGTATGCGAGTCCTTTGTGTGTGTGTGTGTGTGTGTGTGTGTGTGCGCGCATGTTTCTCACCTGAGCCACACTCTGCTCTGACAGTGGGTTATCATCCGCCTGAAATGGAGTCAAATAAAAATTTTACCCAAAAATGCATCAGAACGATACACACAAAAATATACACACACACACACACACACACACACACACACACACACACACACACACACACACACACACACACACACACACACACACACACACACACACACACACACACAACAAGCAAACAGTAAACATGTTGTCCCCCACCAGTGACAAGCAGTGCCCCCCTCCCGGCCCATGGCAACACAAAGTCAACATCGCTGTGTGTCACAATTTACTGCACACACAAACACAGACACACACACACAGACAGGATTCATAGTCCCCCAGGGAGACGGACAGAGACAAGAGCCACTCAGTAGCACACGGACAGCTGCAAGAACAGGAAGCTGAGAGCCAGCCATGACGGGGACACAAGGGGGCAGGAGGAAGGAGGGAGCCCCCTCCCTTGCTCAAATATTAAACATCAACTCAACCCCCCCCAACCCCCCACCCCAACCAACAAACTCTTCATATGTCACAGTAGAACCCTTCATCATGGATCATAGTCCACACAGCACAGCAGTTCTCTGGAGGTGACAAAACTGCATGCTTCTCACCATGCAGTTACCTGATCTGGGTGCATTCTTGACCCTCTCTCTCTGTGTGTCTCTCTCACACACACACACACACACACACTTTCTCTCCCTCCCTTATGCTCACCCTCTCTCTCGCTCTCTCTCCCTGAGTGGCTACAAGAGCTGGTTTCTCTCCATCTGCCCATCAATGTTACCCGTGATGTAATCAAAGAGGACGAAGCTGCTGTTTTGCTCTGAGACAATCTGATCGGTGGAGGTGACGTGAGAGGGCGTGGCCAAGCGAGCGGGGGAGGAAGGGGAGAGAGGGAGAAGCCATGTGAGCTGGGAGAGGACGAGGAAGGCCGCCGGCAGTGTGGAGAGATGGGACGTTGAGGGCGAGGAGACAAATAGCCTTGCACTCATCCCTCCGTGACAGGATGACGTGTTGTCATCTTAGAAATCTGTTTGAGCAGAAACATTAAAGACCGCTGCCTCACCCTGTAGTTGACCTTCTGGAGAACCTGCTGTGGGTCGCTTTCCAGAATGACCCTGAAATCAAAACAAGAGGCACTCAGAAGAACAAAAGAACGGATCTAGAACTGGGTACAATGGCATCTGACGCAGACTCTGAAAGACTATCCATTGTGAACTACTGAGATAGGGAATTTGGTTGCAAAGTTGTGCAATGACAGTAAAGGGATTGATGGATGAAGATGGGCTGTGTTGATCAGGAGAGCCTTCGCTTGTTTTACCCTCCATCTATAATCTCATCCACCACCAAGAAGACTCCTTCCATGTTGTCCAGCAGACATCTTCTCTCCACATTTTTCCTGGCGGGAGAAATGGGATGCTTTGAGCTACCACAAATCATATCATATGCTGGTGTCATTGTTAGCCTAAAATTGGCATCATTGTTAAACTTAAGAATCGTCAAGTTTGAGTTAAGGCACTAGACGGGAACAGGAGCTCTCAGAAACTACGAACAGAGAAGCAGGGGGGGGGGGGCGCATTTTTATCAAAGATCCATTCCCTCTCACTCACTGCAACGCTACCGCAACGGTTTCCATGGTTACCAGCCCCTGTCAATGTTGTTGTACTCCTCGCTGAAGGCTCTGGGTGTGTCACTCTCACACATCCTATTAAAATAACCTGGGAACCCGTAATCATCTACCTACAGTGCTGTACACTAGCATTTTCTAGATCTTCAAAATGGTGATGGTAATATTCTAGGCCAGAGAAGATTACGACTGAATCTGAGATCATTCCTAATGATCATAAGACATGCTACCTTTCACTCCTTTTTACTTTTAAGGACAACAAAAAACAGACAACTTACCTCAAGATATGACTGAGTGACTCAAACAGGCAGTTCAGCACAGCCATTAGCATGAGCTGTGGAGAGGACAGACACATTGTAACCAGCGTGCGAAACAGACAGACCCAGGTTCGACTCTGGAAGTCAGAGAGAAGAAATAACGTTTGGAACCTGAAGCTCCAGAACGTCCCTGTGAGCCTCCTCACCTCGTTCTCCTGCACGCTGCCCACCACGTAGAAGAACAGGTCTATGCTGCTCTTGTACACAATGGTCATGCCCTCCAAAAGCGCTATCTCATCTGAAGAGGGGGAGGAACGAAGGGAAAGAGAGAGGGAGTGAGTGAGTGAGAAGGAAAGACAAAGTGAGGGAAAGATGAGATAGAGATGAATTGAAGGTAAATGTGGAGGCAGAGAGGAACTAAGTGGCATGAATTTACTTATTGACTCAACTCGATTCCAAAAGTGTGGACATGGGCGGCCATTAGCCTGCTTACTTGACTTCAAAAGCAAAAAAAATTGCTCCACTTGAGCCAGGTGGGTCCAAGGTGTCATATGACTGAATTTCATTGGTACAAAAGACAGGGAGAGCTGTCAGTCGTAGAACAGGTTCCCTCCCCTTTTGTTCCTCGTAACACGAGCTCAAGGGAGACCAGGGGAACCCGCAGGAACCAATACCCTTTCTTCTGTCTCTTAACAAACAACCAATGGGAGCGCAGCCCCAGGCTAGAGCTTGAGTTGACTGTGGCCGAGTTTTCTATGGTAGCGGACACACAAGAGGTGTGTGAACCACAGGTTGTGGCCTGGAATGGTTCACATCCTATCCTTCTCATGGGAACGAAGACATCTGTCTTACCGTTGACTGAAGTCAAACAAGACCACAACTCATGCAGTTTATTCATTACGTTAGTGTTTCTGACTGAGTAAAATACCAGGTGGTCCTGTCCCACTATAGACACTAAGCTTGTTAAGGAACTTGTTATTATCATACACAACTCAAAAGTTCACAGACATGAAACTCACTGTCGGCTTTGTGTGTCTTGTTGAAAACGTTCCTCTCAAAGTTCTTCTGCTCCTTCATGGAAGGGTACAGCTCTTTGTCATAGTACTGAAACACACAAACAGTATCAACTGTCAGAGTAGTTGGCTACAAATATACATCTCATATTTTAACCTAAAATGTATTAACAAAAAGGTAAACATTCACATGAATATGTAAGTTCTGGGTTGGATGCTGCTCAGATGATGAGGCCCTAAAGATGTTCTCTCGACCTTTGATAAGAGTCTGTTTCCATCGTTGTCAAGGATGAAGACAGCTTTCACCGTGTACAAAGAAGGTTCCTGAAGGACAAACTGGCATTATGACGGTGTTATGACGACTGACAACAATAAATAACCCATTTCAACACACGTTTAAACAAATTTTTCGACAAATGCTGGTCCTTGGAGCTGAAGGTCATCGTCTCCATCACATGGTGTCTAAGAAGGACCGGTTCAAAGTTCTGTTATGCACTGACTACCACAAAACTCAGAGCCTAAGTGTATCACAGAACTTCAGCCCGGTTCTTTTGGTCCAGAACTTGATGGCTCAAACTTAAATTGAAGACATACTGAATGAAATGGAAACTCCAATTGCTATCCATGCATTAAAAAAACTAAGGAACTAATGAAACCATTTCGCTACCTGCTGGCTTACACAGTGCGTGAAGACGCAACACTTGAGGGACCTTAAATAGTCCACTGACCTACAACGTTTACCTTGATTGATCAATCAATCAATCAATCTTCATTAAGTAATTGGAGGGTCTGAAGTTTATACTTGTGCAATTCGTAGCTAACCCTGTTTCAGGGTTAAGGCATCGATAGGAGTAGCCTTTGCTTTTCAAAGCAGCCCACAGTTTTCTCACAGCGGGTCTTTTCCATCCACCCCCAGGTGGAAAACACTACCATAGGCCTGCTGGCAGAGCACAGCTAAGATCACTCCGCCTACTTCTGATAATGCTGCCAATTTTCACCGTGCAACGCAACAGCATGTTAGGGCAAATGCACCCCCCTAAGTAATGTATATCTAGATGAAAATAACCTCTATCGTGGTCGTGGACCTGCTGGGAAAAGAACAGTTAGTCTGGTCACCTAGCACGCAGGCTGTGAATTAGAGTTCAAATCAAAGTTAAAGCACATTAAATACAGCAAAGCTTAAATGTTCATTATTTTTAGTATGCTACAGTGGCGTAGTTTTAATGTGTCACAAACAACTGAATCTGCAAGCGCACCTTAGTAACACCCACCTGTGGAATCAAGTTTTAAGAAAGCGTAAAATGGTGCGCAACGCACCCCCGGGTGAAACCAAGTGGAGGACGTGGCACCCAAAATGTACAAGAGACTATATTCAGTCACGCTACGAACAGAATACGTCTAGATTCTTACATATGAAAACCAGTCACATCTGAAGGCATTTTAAGTATTTGTAGTTTACAATTGTCAGAGTTAACCTGCGCTGTATCCATTAGGTTTTGAACCAGTGTCTCTGATACTGACAAGCAGATAGGGAGTTATCTGTGTGACTGCTACGACCATAAATAAAAGTACCGTTCATGTAGATGCTCGCAACGTAATCCAAACAGTTAACTCTTATTCACTCACGCTGCCTAACAGTCGTGCATTTACGATTGATCCCACTCATTCACAATACTCTATATTATTTCTGAATTGCCATCTGAATACAGCCAGCTCATCCAGGTTTACCATATGTCATTAATCCCAGGGTTTATTTCACATAGACAATCGACACATAAATCCCGAGTTTACCAAATGAAGACCTATCTGATGCATTTGCAACCTGTTGTTGGTGTGTAAAATGTGTATAGAGCAGAGCCGAAGATTTACCAGAGACGTGGAATCCATGGTTCTTTGGTGTTGACGTGGACAGGTTTGAGCTGTCAGTCCAGTTGGCTGCGGCGTGTCTACGCCAGCAGAGAGGCGCAACAACGATAATCGTGCATTTGTATTTTCAAAATAAGAGTTGTCGTCATCGCTTATTTTTTTAGATTTTGAATAAAAAATGTATCAAGGTTATTCATTTAAGGTTGGCTCTCAATTATAATTGATCGTAATATTTTATTTTCTAAAAACGGGACACCTGATAAAGCTTTTTCATCTGAAGAGGAGACATTTGTGGGCTGAACGTTACAAATTTCACAAAAATAAAAGTTCCCACAATGTATTAAATTCACACAACGTCACAGTTTACTTATTTTTGCGAATTTAGAAACTGGTACAGTTATAATATCCTACATTAGCAAATCATATAATGTGTTCAGGTTCCTGTGCCTGTCTATGCAACTGTGAAGCTGTAGTAACTGTGACCGTACAAAACAATGTAAATGCAAAGGCATATTATTTTCGTCATATTGCATTTTAAAACTAGGCTACTTCTGTGCGAACACGATATCCTATATTATAGTGACCGATCAACTGTGTTGAACATCCATCGCGTTGGATGCTGGGAAATGTAGTTTGTCGTGGAATCGAAAATGGTCGACGTGCAGCCTCCACCCTTCCGAACCTGGGATGATTTCGTTTTGGGCTCGGCTCGGTTTGCAATTCCAGATGTTAGGAATTTAGAAAGATGGAACAACAGAGTGATCAACAACTTGTTGTATTACCAGTCCAACTATTTCGCTTCTGCGTTGGCGTTTTTGGTAATTATAGGGTAAGTTTTAGACGTCACTCTACCTCATTGATCTCTCCCATCGTAATAGTACTGTACAAATCAGCTTTTTAAATTATTATTATTTTTTAAACTAAATGTCATGGCCTTACTCGACATTTATACGTGGAATGGATGTTTTTAATCACATTTAGGCTCGGGGGATTTGCCTCCCATAGCTGTTGCCTCTTAACAGGTAGACGAGTACTGTCCACCAGTACAGCAACCCTGTGAACATCACGGGCGTTGAATTATGTGTGTTAGACACCAGTCAGATGGTATAACCAAATAACTGAGTGCATCAGACATTTCATCTTCAGTCAAATAGTTACAATGAGAGTTGAGAACCCTGTCACTGTTGACCTCCAAAAACGCAATGCTTCATCAACCAACATGATCCTCCCTCCATCCCTCTACGTCTCCCAGTTATTTTCGGCCGTTCCACCTCTTCCTGGGTGCAGCCGTGGTCACTGCGCTGTTTCTTGGCTTCGTGTGGGCTGCCGAGCACCAAGCTCCCATCCGACGTTTCCGGCGTAACCATCCAACAGTGGCACTCGGCGGCATCCTGGGGGCCAGCTATGTCCTCCTGTCTGTGCTGGGGGGCGTTGCTGTCTTTCTTTTCGGCATCGCCTTCCCCATCTTGAGTAGGTGTCAACAGTTCATGGTTAGAGTCAAGTCTGTCACCTGCCTCCTGTCTCCCATCTTGAGCTTTGAGTGCTAAATAAATTGATAAATATATCTCTCTCACACTCTCTCCCTCTCTCTCTCTAGTGATACTGATTCACGCGTCGGCCAGGCTGCGGAATCTGAAGAACAAAGTGGAAAACAAGCTGGAAAGCATCGGTCTGAAGAGAACCCCCATGGGCATGCTGCTAGAGGCCTTGGGTCAGGAGCAGGAGGCCGGCTCCTAGGTCATAGGTTGGGGGGTGGAGTCAGGGGTGGCAGGCCAGTCAGGCTCTGCTGTCTCCCAGGTCTCTTATCTTCCTCCGTCTCCGGAGAAGGACGCTTCTTTACCAAACATTTGTTACCTGCCTCCCACTCTGGTTCAAGTATCTAACGCAAACACACTGGCCCAGTCTGGACGGTTTCAGACTGACACCAGCAAGAGTCACTACACGTTAAGGCTTTCAGATGGAGAAGTCAGGTGCCGTTTTAGAGAGCTGGATAACAGGATAGACCTGGAAGAGGGAGGGGCTGTTACAGTCATACTGCACAGACAGAGCAAACATTTCTGTCAGACGCACTCATCTGTTGAAGATAGTTTTGTTTCTTTACCCCTCAACAGTCATCTATCTGCCTAGCTAGTCTGCCTGCTGAGACACGGCAGGTGGAACGTGTGGGCTGTAACATGAAGAATGTTTTCATGTATTGTTGGCCTAAATATATGATGAGGTCAGAGTTTAAAGTGACTTTTGTGTTGGGAAATGAAGGCGTGCGCACAAACCTTTATTTAGATTTAACCTGTACAAACCTGTATTTCGATTTCCGAGCACTGCAATATTGTTCTCTATTTGTGCCGGGTTGATGAAGTGTAACGGTCATAGATGTTTAGTTTAGGTTACTAGGTAGAGCAAGGTTTGGGGAATGTATGTTACTGTTTGGTAAATGAGTCTGGGGGGAGGGGAGGGAGGGAGGGGGGGAATTGGTCACAATTACATTGACTGCATTATCCTTACAGTGTTCACTACAGTGTCTTTATGCCTTTCTGTCAACAAGCAACTTGTCTGGGTGCAAAAATGTATTGTCTTAGATTCAGTTTTTGATCCATATGCAATTATTTTACAATTTGCCTTTTACGTACTAACATACTGGTGTTAAAACAATGACCACAACTGGTGGTAAAATGTATTAAACTTTTGTTAAAAAAATATAAAAAACTATTGTAGGCTGCAGTTTAATTTTTTTATTTTTATGTATTATGTAATTCATGTAATGAAATTCCTAATGCTCAGTGAAGATATGCCACGACAGATGGCAGCAAAGTGTCGGTCTGTCTGTCTGTTTCTCCCTGTCCTCTCTCACACATACAGAAATACCTCTCAGTGAGATAGTTAAATGGGCGTGTGTTTTCTAAGCGTATGGACTGATGTTATGTAGTGTAGTTATGGAAAAAGGAAACTGGTCGTAATTTAAGGGAGTGAACAACACCGCCACCCATAAGTAAGACGGTTCATAAGCGATCGCCACTATTTGGAAAGTGAACTGAAGTAAGCAGGACGCAGCCCGCCTTTCAACGTGAGATTTACACCTTACAGTTCGGGTAAGAGTCTGAATTCAAGAAGAAAAGAGACTAAATTGTTGTTGTTGTTTTTTTCTGTAACACTGTAATAAGAAACACTGGCAAAATTGCAAACTACCAACGACATGTAAGAACGATCCTGATTTAGAAATGTTGACATGGGGTGTTCACATCCTAATCGGCATGTAGTTGAACCTACATAGCCTAACGTACATAAATAAAAGTTTTCTGAAAAAAAAAGTTCAAATACATGAAAAAACATGACACATAGACAATGTGTAGTTTAAGTTAAATGCATCTCCCTTGTTCGGTTATTAGTCAATACACCTGTTGAGCAGGTTTAAATTTGCCTGTTAGGCAGGATGTCAACCGGGAAACCAGAAAACTGTTGAAATCTTAAGACAAGGCTAGTTCGTTATTAAAAACCTTTTCGGGAAAACAACGGTACTTCCCGGTAAAACCGAAACTTTAACTTAAGTTAACTGTAAGTGCTTTATGGGAGTGTTTATAGCCGGGGTTACATAGTCACGCCAAACGAGTTCTAGAAGTAGGTTGAAGTTACTGTTTTGTGTTGATAAGAAAAGTTCCGCCTCGCAACCTTGTGCTCTTATTATCACATCAAGAATGTTTCAAATGTTATCATCTCACAATAGCCGTTACATTTGAGTCAATTGAGTTCAGTTGTGTGATTTTATCATTTTTGCCTTCTATCCACAGAACGTCAGGAGGATATCCAAGAGGATATATTTGGATATTTTTTTACCTTTTAAAATATTGAGGAAAGCCTCTTTAACTTAAGAATAACAATCAAAACATTTGAGACTTGAACCTTGCCCAGGACATTTCCCCCTAGGGCTCACCAGCGAGTCTGTAAAGACATGCTGTACTTGAAGAAATACTTCACTGAGGGTCTCATCCAGGTGGCCATCCTCCTCAGCCTGTGTGGCATGAGGGTGGATGTAGGCACCCACCTCCCTTCCTGGCAGGAGATGATCATGGGGTCTTCCTCGGCCCTCACCCAGACCCAGTTCCACAACCTCCGCAACCGGCTGGATGGGTATGGCTTGCACCCCAAGAGCGTGGACCTGGATGGGTTCTTCACGGCCAGGAGACTCCTGGGCTGGGTCCGGTCCTTGGATAGACTGCAGGTTAGACATCTTAACGCAAACATGTTCCCCCTTTCCCCTTCAAACCCTTTTTCTCTTCAGTCTGTTTCCATGTAAATCCAAAATGTTTCATCTTAAGGGTCAGTGTTTTTTTGTTCTGTTCTTTTTGCATTTAACTACATTTAATTTAACCCGGAAAGGCTCTGGAGATAACATATCTCTTTCTCAACAGTGTTCTGGCCGAGATTGGCAGCAGTGGGTTGTTTCGTATCTGTAAACAGACAACACAAAGACAAACAAAAAGTCAACAACGCTCGAGTTTGCCCTCGTGGTCTGCATGAGTCAGTCCCCTGGGTTGGCCTGTAATCTGCTGTCTCCTCCCACAGATTCCTGGTGCAGAGCTGGAGACCTGGTTGGTGCAGAGTGAGACTAATGTCCTGACTGGGGGCCCCGGCCAGCCCTCCGCCCTACAGGGGGCCGGCCTCTCTGGGCTGGAGGTCCAGGACGAAGGGGGAGATTCCACCCTCAGGGCCAGCACTGTGGGAGGGGGCCCGGGGTCCGGTTACAGGCCCCCCCGGGAGGAGAATGTTCTGGATGGAGAGATGCTGTCAGCCTCGAGAGACCTGGAAGAAGACTACGGAGATGATGTCACTGTTGAGGTAAACTACTGAGCGATGCAACTTCTTGCAACCTGTTGAGTCACCAGAAGGGTGTGTGTGTGTGTGTGTTGATGTTATACAGCAGGTATTGTACCTGTCCATTGTTTATCGTGCAGTTTTTCTAAATCAGTGACAGTTATTAATGCTTTTACACATAACATCAAGCTAACTATATATGTATACTATGTTATACTTTTGAGAGGTTACAGACATAAATGGCATGAACAGACTTTGCCACCTATGTAACGCCCTTAAGAGAGAACTCCCTTTAAATAAATAGACACACAGGGATGGGCATGCAGGCACATATATACACACACACACACAAGCACATACGCAAGGGGAATACCACTGTATCACTAATATCTTTGACCCCATTCAAGGAAGTGAAAGCTCAGACTAAATTCACTGTATGACTTAGTTAATTTTAAACCAGAAATTCAAAGCTATATATATATGACATTTACCCTTGCATGTGCAGTTTATTAATTATATATACAATAATTAAAGTGGGTAATCTTAATTGAGATATTTTCCAGTTTTCTTTGTAAAGGAATCTGATACATGTGTTGGACACATTAATTGCATACGTTCCAAACATGGTGTTTGATATGAACGATAACCCACACTTAACACAGACAAATGTGCTGTTCATTCTCCAACTCCGTTTCACAGTACTGATCTAATCCCCCCCAGTTACAATACCACACAGTCCTGCTGTTGTAACATGGACCGGCTGTTACTGAAGACTTGATTTTGAATAACAGCTTATTGAGCAATGCAGCCTGCGCCTGCCTGGGTATTAAATAACCAGCTAGTCTAACAGCCCTGAGATCCAGGCTGCTTAGCCCTTCATGCCCCTTCAGGCTGAGGGAGCACTACATGCTATGTGCTCATCTGGAATCCCCCCCCCCTCTTTCGTTTAACCTCAGAGGCCCTGATGCCCTGACATGACAGAGAATATCCCTCTATAGGCAGCAGGCAGTTGTTCCTTACCGGTGTACCTGTTATGACAAGAGCAAAACAAGTTGAAACAGCGTTTAATACTGATACTGATCAGGTCTGCCATCAGTACAGTGCTTTGAATATCAATGAGGGATCATGGCACTCTGCAAAGGGGGGCGAGGGGACGGGGGTGGGGGTGGGAGTGGGGGACTGACAGTCTCCTCCAGACAGTTTCTTGCCCCTGTCTTTGCACACTAGCCCAAGTACACAGCCAGCCTGCACATGACCCTGTGTATGTGTTTATACGGACTATCTGGCCAGCCTGATGGCTATTTCTGTTCCAGCGAGCATGTTGAGGAGCAGGGGTACTTAAGGTCAAATATGCATGCCTGAAATGCGTTGTCAGCATAGACCCTCATACATGATGCCTTGTTGACCGACGTTGTTGTTGTATATGGGAAAGTACCGTGCTCCATGTTGTTGTTAGGCAGAGAAATCAGGGACAGCAGGCCAGGCCTGGGGTCACATGAGGTCACAGCTATGATGCAAGGTGGAGATCATAAAACATGAGGAAATCATCAGACGCTCGTTTTAAGATCAGCTCCGTCGTCACTTTCAAGTTTGAAAATAAAGCCTGCCGTTAAGTACCACGGTGCGCGGTTCGAATCCCTGAGAGTGGGTTTAGAACAATCCAGTTTTAAAATAGGTGGATTGGTAAGGTCCACTAGAAAATAACCTTAACCCCATCCCTCACTTTCTCAGACTGGCATTGCCAGCTGTTCAGCTGTTGTTGCAGCCCAGCTGTGCCTGCATGTGTGCTGGAGAGGCTCTTGATAGCTTTGGACAGTTTAGGGATGAGAAAGCAGCCTTGCCTGAGTGGGTACTGTGTGTCTGGCCATGAGTCTGGGTCGACGCCAGGCCAGCACCTCCTGAACCAGAGCCTCTGGTGGGTGTTGCTATGTTGAGACCTGGCTAGGCACGTCTGACATCCGTAAAGTCAGAACATGCTGACAGTATCAGCACGCATGCACACACAAACACAAAGCTCAAACCTGAAAGGTGGAAATCTTTCGACTTTCACAAAGACACACCCTTCAGTAGATTCTCTGTTAATTAATGCCACTGGCAGTGTGACTGGTAATGTCTAAATTTGACCTTTTAACAAGCTCCAACCTGCTGGGTTGACCTCAACTGAACCTGGTTCATCAGAACTAACTTGACAGTTGGTAAGCGATACTAATCATAGTTGAGCAGCATGTTGTCCATGTTACGAGCTAGCTAGCCTAGTGGTTCAGTAGTGGTTCAGCAATGTTGGGGGCTAGACAGGTAGTTCAGATGGGTCGCAATATATGGAGGGCTTGGAAACAGTATCATGAACACAGTACCTAGACTCAGAATACTGAGCTCGGGGTCATGGTGACCCAGCCCCTGTAATTCGAGGAGGCCTGATGATTCGTTCACTTTCGCAATGGCTGTTTACAGATCTTCTGCTTATAGCCTACACTCTACGTCACTCTGTCAAGGCAGGACAGGGCCCACCCATCCACAAGCATATTCCTACAGGAGCTAGCCCTACACACAAACAAGGACCTTTAGGAACATATGAAGGCCAAGTTACGGATCACATTATGGAAATCGTCATCAAGTTCAGATTCACGTAACCCCCACCCCCCACGTCTGAGTTGGGGCTGGGATTTAGGGACCAGCAATGGGGGTATTTGGGTTTCCTGTAATCCCTGTAAAGGACGCGAGAAGGTCGGGTCTATTTGGGGCTACGCCACTGTACACGGAGAATGTTCATCAACCTATAGCCCTGTCTGGGAACGGTAACAATCCCAACAGAGACAACAGGGCCGGGGGCTGTGCCCCCCCTCTGCCTGTCAGGCTGGCCGCTGTCTGCGGTCTATTCTTAGGCCCGTCGGCCCACATGTCACTTTGAATGTAGCTGCCGATGGAGAGAGCAGCACTCAGACTTAGGAAACGTTAACATTCTTCGAGAGGCAATTGGTTAACACCAACCATACAGGCACATGTTGAAAAATGAATCACTGTACGCTGTAAAACAGTATTCTCATGGTCCTTTTATTACAGTCATGATAATATCATGGTCGTCCAGGCAGACTGCCAAGAATTGTGTGCCAGCAATTACATGATGTAGCCAATAGGACTAACAGTCTAACAATACCACATAGATATCAAGACCTTGGTGGTTAAAGCTAGCATCAGTACTGGCACATGTTACTAATGTCTGTACCAATACTGATACTGACTGTACTGATACTGACAGTAGTACTGATGCTACTGATGTCTGCTAAATGAATAAATGTAATGTTGAGAACCATTGTGGGTTGACAGGATGCAGACGTGCGGTGGCCGGCAGCAGTTCACCACGGCCTGGACCACATGTTTGAGACCGGCCTCCGATCCAGGTCTCTTCCTTCACCTCCTGTTTTTCCCTTGGATGAGGAAGGAGAGGAGGAAGAGGAGGAGATGGCCGCGGTAAACTGGAGTGCAGGGGCGTATCCCTACGACAGAGCGAACCGAGAGCTTGCACAGGAGTTATCAGAACAGGTACAACCAGACTTATGTTTTACTGCTGACCACCCCTTATCATGGCATCAAACACGAAGCCAGGCTTCATAGCACCTAAACATGACACCATAGCATTGATGCTGTAACTCAATGACTATCATTATCACTAACATTTACACATTATCATGGTATTCTGTGGTGTTCTATGTTGACATAGATGATGTGATGAGTCAGTATTAGCTCTCAACCATAGAAGGAACTTCTTCACTTACTTGAATGGTACAAAGATAGGAAAATTAAATTGTACATGATACCACAGCATCAGATAATGAAGCCAAGCTTGTCCAACTTCTTCGCTTTTGGGTTCCTGACATTACTTGTCTTGAAGAAGCTAGAAGCCATCTTGAAGAAGTCTTAACTGGGCAGTGACATTGGTTTAGTTAGTTTGTTCAGGCTGTGTGTGTGTAATGCACATCGCCCCCAGTATGATCAGTATTTGTCATGATGTGGTTTGGTTCTTGATTAGTATGGCACGGCCATCTTGTTTGTGCTCCATGTGTTTCTGCAGTTTGCCAGTCTGCAGACCCAGAGTTCCATGTCCCTTCAGGAGTGCCTTCGACTGCTGGAGGACACCTTTCCCTTGAGTTCGGAATCACAGGTACTTGCTTTTGCTACTTCTCTCGTCCTCCTCTTCCTCCTCTCCTCCTTTAATCATCCAATTCTGAATCTTGTCATATCTATATTCCCAGCTGCCTGAAGAGGAGGGCCTGGATCTGCGAGGAGGTGTGGTGGACCATTCCTCCCCAAGCACAGAGCCTCTCCTGTCCCCCCTTCTGCCCCACGTAGACCCCATGCTGGACCTGGAGGAGCAATGGCAGGATCTGCTGGCCATCATGGAGCCAGAGGTTCATCCTGCACTTCAACTGTGCAAATCTGAGCCGAGTACCAGAGAAAACCTCGTCATGAAGATCTAACCCAAATGTTTGTGTTTTCTGCCCTCAAGGACATGGATGTTGATCCTGCAGTGGCCCCCTCCTTCCCGGGCACTGGCGCTGATGACACTCCTTCTGCGGACCATCGTCCCAACCCAGTTCAGCAGGATGTCTACCTTCACCAAGCCTCCCTGCCCATAGGCCCCCAGGAAGGCTGTGGGCCCCTCAGAAGCAGCGGCGACCCCCAGGAGCCACCTCACCGTACACAGCCGGCCCTGCTCACCCAGCCCCCAAACCCCCTGGAAATCCTCAACATCAGCACCAATACAAGAGACTCTTTGGGGTACAGGACAACAGGTGACCCCATGACCTCTGACCTTTTTCTGGAAGAGGACGAGGCCCTGCCTAGCCCGCTAGCATCTCTCCTGGATGACAGTGCCATGTTTGATGAGATCAGTCTTCTGGATCTGGCTCTGGTGGAGGGCTTCAGCCCAGCACTGGCCTCCCATTTGGAGGACGAGCTGGACTCAGACTCCGGTCTCTCCCTGAACTTCAGCCACAGTCCAGCCTCTCCCAGCTTGTCTGAAGCCTCATACTCCTCCTCTTCCTCCTCCTCTTCAGCTTCCTCAGCTTCTACTGCAGCCAGTCTCTTCTCTGAGGAGGGGGCGGTGGGCTACAGTTCTGACGTGGAGGTTGAAGGAGCCATGGGCGGCTACACCACAGACCTCAATAAGATCTGCCCCATGAGCTACCAAGATCCTGATAGCTTCATGCGTCTCCCTCGGCTCCAACACGTCGACCATGACCACACCTATAACCAGCAGCGTTCCACCACAGCCGCCCCGTCCAAGACCCAAAAGGGCCCCCTCAGGCTGCATCACGCCAAACCTTATGATCGCAGCACCTCGGACAGGATGTGGGGTCGCGATGAGCGACGTGCGCGCAGCCTGAAGATCCCCTTCTCCAACGAGCGCATCGTTAACTTGCCAGTGGAAGAGTTCAACGACCTTCTGGCCAAGCACCGCCTGACTGACAGCCAGCTCACACTCGTCCGCGACATACGGCGCCGGGGAAAGAACAAAATGGCCGCCCAGAATTGTCGGCGCCGCAAGCTGGACATCCTGTTGGACTTGGAGCAGGGTGTGTCGGGTTTGAGACGCCACCGCGCCCGCCTGCTGAGGGAGAAGACGGAGGTTTTGCGCTCCGTCCATGCCATGAAGCAGCGAGTCAGCAGCCTGTACCAGGAAGTGTTCTCCCGCCTCCGGGACGAAGAAGGACGACCATTGGCTGACACGGAATACACGCTCCAGTTTGGCAGCGACGGACAGGTTTCGGTGGCTCCGCGTCATCAAGGTTTAGCCGCTGAGCGCAACCACAGACCGAGCAAGAAACAGGGGCGCCGGAATAAGTGAAGCCACGGTGTGGAAACGCAGTCGATCGGTTTGATCGATTGTTAAACCAGTATGATATGGCGATACAGAGAGTGAATTGGTGGGAGGTGATGGTGGAAGATGACAATGAAGCTAGAGTCTATGAAGATGATGAACCACTGTTCTGCTGTCTTCACACACTCTTCACACGTCAACCATTTGGACCAATCCTATGCTGAGGAGGAGAAGTGGAGCTCTGACCATTAAAAAAAAAGTTTCTGTGCTTGGAAATGAATGAAAATGCTGTCTCACTGCAGTAACATGACAGAGGGAGCTCCAGATTCAGCTGACAAACAGGGATCAGCAAAACCTGAGGAAACACAGGCGACGGACAAGGAACTGGGCTCGTCTCCGAGGTCAGGGCCCTGCTGAACGATGATAATGCAACATTGCAGCTCTGTCAGGCTGGGCGATGGCCGGGGCCCTGTGTCCCTAAGGGACACTATGTTCTCACTCCAGTGGAGGAGCAGCACTGCACATTTCCCAGAGTGCAGAAAGATGGGATCCTAATGAAGGTGCCTTCCCATTGGACAGTCCTCTTAGGAGTTGTTCTTAACCAGGACTGTTCAAAGAGTAATTACACAGGGAGGTTATGCTAATAGTGCCTTTTGATTTTCTCAGTTGGCTTAAGTAATGTAATCCTGTCACACTTGATCAAACTTGATGAAAAAAACTGTGGCATTAGTTTAAGCTAAATTGAAAGGCATCTTTAATAGAAGTCGTTTAGGTTGTTTTGTTTCATAGAATGTGGGTTGAGTTTGGAAGAGGTTTACTTTTTTATACGAGCTATTAATGTGCTATGATGTTAAGAAGATGGGAAAATTATGTAATTGTCGCTGCTGTACAGTGATATCCAGCCTTTTACAGGAAGGTGGATTATTTCAAATGTTAAATAACAATTGAACATGTTTCTTGTTATGAGATATATTGGGTTGTGTTCTTATGAAAATACAAAACAGCAGTTAAACAGTTGCTGTCGACCAGTTGGTAGCCTGTGGCATGTATTAGAAATGTTTCCCACCAATTTCACCAACTGCTGATGGTGCAAGATTCTGGAAAATATTTTGCAAGTGTTGTGACGCAAGGTGGAATACATGTAACTTTGGAAATTGGGAAGTTCAAAGAGTTGATCAACTAAACTGATTGAGATGCAATCCCATTTTCCTGAAGGATGCTGCAATCTAAACAAACACATTTACTAAACAAATAAAGCCACGAGCGCTAACAAAACAGAAAACTTTATTGTCCAAAAAACATCTAAGAAATGAAGGCGACCCTTGTAGCCAGTGACATGGAAAAACCATGGGACATGCAACAGGTAAGACTTCCTACAGACACAGAAAACAACAAGACAGCAGGGTCAACATTACAAGTGAGAAACTACACTAGCAGAGATAGTATATATAAATGTTCAGATCAGGCATATAAGTAAAGTAAGTCGCCTGCAGCCTTAGCCTGCTATCATCTCACTTGTTAGAACTTCTTACTGCGACATCCACATGTTCGATGAAAATGATATCTCCCACCCCCCCCCCCCCACCCCCCATCTGTGAAACACTGATATAAAAAGAAGAGTTTCTTGTAGCAACACTCCTGCATCGGGGAATTACCGATTAATCGGTAAAAAAAAAAAAAAAAAAAATGAACAAGGAGACAGAAGTGTGAGAATGTGGGTCTAATCTGGTACCCATAACACATCAAGGTATTTACAGTTTGTCAAGTGGGTTTTTTTCTTCCTGTTTCCTTCTACAGAGAAAGAAGCAGTACCTTCTGAGACATTCACATTGTGACGAGAAAAAAAAGGCTTTGCTTAGAATCAGTAACACAAGATGATGGTCTATCACTGTCTGGGGCTGAAAAAAGAATGTATTTAAAAGAAACAACCTTCCGAACCCAACCCCTGGAATCACCCGCCATTCCAGCTCTCCCCCCCTTCCCGCCTAATTCTTGTCTTTCTTCTCCTCCTCCTTCTTCTCCTCCTCCTCCGTGGGGTAAGAGTGCCATGTGAGCCGCTCCTCGTAGAAGGAGATGACGACCTGGGGACACTTGACGTTGGCCTCCTTAGCAGGAACAAGGTCGGCCTCGTCCGAGTTCTTCCTGAAGAGGGGAAAATAAAACAAAATGGAAGCTCAGAGGGGGGTCAAGACAACATCTGTCGCAGGTTTGGCGTGAGATGTTTTTCCCAGGCTGCCTCTATCCTAGACACGCTCACCATTTCATGAGGAACATCAGCTCTCCGCTGGAATCGGTGGCTCCAATGATGCGCTCAGGCTGCAGACCCCTGCCGAAACCTCTGGCTTTCTCCCCCTGAGAGAGAGGAAGCAGAGTACATGTTGAAGAGGGTTATACCCACAATAAAGCCCCCCAAAAACATCAAGACACAAACATACATCCGCCATTTGTTTATAAACAAAACAAATTTAGAGCTGTGACAAAACGTTTGTTTGTTTACCTCATCTTTCTTCTTCTTGGAGCGGCTCTCCTCTCCTTCGGCGTCGACCTCGCCCGCCTTCCTCTTGCCGACTGCTTCCTTCTTCTTGGTGTCCTGAACAGCCTTGTAGTTCTGCATGAACTCAGCGATCAGGTCCGGGCAGTCCAGGTTATCCTGAGGCTCCCATGTGTTGTCATCACTGAAGAATGAACGCACACACACAGTTACCTGCCTTTTTCAAAGCTCCAGTTCTAGTACTCGTTTTCAGGTGAGGGGGAATCAACTTTGTTTTCAGGAGAAGTCAATGGATGTAGGTTCAGGAGGGGTCAGACAGTTCCAGGTGGTAATTCACATGGCTCAGTATCACAGTATGGTCCTGTGAACACCACCCACCCACCCACCCAGAGGACAGACCACAACACTCACTCTGAGAAGCCTTTCCACTTGAGGAGGAACTCCACCCGTCCCTTCACCACCCTGCGGTCCAAGACCTTCTCCACCACATACTCCTCTTCCTCCTCTTCTTCAACTTCCTCCTCCACCTTCTTCTTGGCTTGCTTCTTCCCAGCAGTAGCCAGCTTGACCTCTTCCTTGGGCGGCTCTAGAAAGAACAACATTTGGTATCGTTCAATTATATCTCTCTCATCTCTTCCAACACCTGGCTCACTCACTCATGCCTGTTTATTGTGATTCTTTTGCATGTCATGACCCTGACCAATCGTCTGTGTTTTGTATTCAGTGTATAAGCGATGCCAGGAAGTGAAAACAGCAGTTCAGGGCCTTCCATTTGGTGGCCTTCTTCAGCCGCCAGGCTCACACAGATCATACTTAATGGGAGGACATTACTTACAAAAAACCCCTGAAGCAATCAAAACACAGCGGAGGTTTCAAACCTCTCGACAACATTGAACCACCTGAGATACCATCGAGCACCTCTTCCTGCTTCTTGCCCCACCTCCAGACAGTAACAGGTGGATTATGAACAAGACGTGCAGACAGAGATGTGTGAAGACAGAGGATGACAGTACAGTGGTGTGTCTGGTAATGAAGTAACACCTGTTGTAACCACTGCAGCAGTGGGTTCTGACGGCTCGCTCATATTCAGCTGTGGGGGGGAGGAACCTTCCGGTTCCTTGGTAACGCCAGCCGTTCTAAACAGGGTGAGAGGGGGGGGAGGGGGAGGCGGGGTTAGGCATGGCGAGGGGGAGTGGGGTATAGACTGGAGTAGGGGACAAGTCAGAGGGAACTGTCAGGAACACACAGGTATACGTCATGGAACAGTACTGGTAGACCCCAATTACTTGTTCTATTAAGAGCAGAGAAGATTAAGAACACCTACTGGTTCAGATAAGGTTTAGATGAGAGGGCTAACAGGAAATATAGTTACATTATCAGCTTCAGAAATACCTCAAATTTACATTCCTGGTGCTTGTAAAGTCACTACTGACTACTACTTGTAAACTACCCAATTAAGTCTAGAAGGCAAATCAGGTGATATGAAGCAGCATAAGGTGAGCTATAAGGATGGTACTTAACTACAGGACATGCAGTCAACTGAACTACCTTAAACACACAACACATACTTCACTCAAGAATTACCACAATTACATAGAACAGAGCTATTTATGCATTCCCGTTTAGTCAATAAACTGCTAGCATCCACAAAATGCTAAGATATTATTGACAACCGTATGCCCATCAAATACTATGAATCTGAATGCAGTAATGTTGAAATCAGGGCGGTGTAATCAATGCTTTGTTGATCTCCATGCTTCGCATACTGTCTTATTGTCATATTAAGCGCTCTTCGATGACAGCACGTTGGTCTACGACGTAACACGCATGAATATTATTTAAAGGCGCTGAAATAATAATAACAACCGACTCCATAATAACACCTGACATCTTAAATTCATCTTGCGATCTAGTTACGGCGACATATTGTCAACCTCAACATTGCAATCATTCAAGTTCATCGCCCACATTTTTTTTCCTTCCACTGTTCCCAAACACAAACCCGTCGTCCTCCATGTTGACCTGAATCACAGTGTTCGCGGGAAAACCGCTGCAGATCTCCGGCCATTACTAAAGCGACATGCAACAAGCTAAGATTTAAGACTGCCAGGGAATATTGCACCGTTTAATACATAACGCTGCTAATGCACTGTAGTGAATGTGGCCTGTTAGTGAATTCAATGAGTTCCCAGCATATAATGTCTCCCACCCCATTAGAGCAATATGTTGAAATACAGCGACCTTACCTTAAGAGAAAATGGAATTTACGATGTCAGTTAATTCTATTTATTAGACAGCTTAGGGCCTCTGTTGTGGCCAGATATGACTGTAATAGCTGTATGATCACCGTTACTTAAATATCAGCTTTAAAATGTATTTTAAGATCGCTTGTTGCGATGTTCCTACATTCAGCATGCAACAAAAGCCATCAAGCGTCGTGCATGGACCCGCCAATCCGGACATTGCGTAGGCCTACGTCAACGTAACCCAACGTATTGTTTAAACGGCATCTTGGGAAATGAAGTTCTTTCATGTGCTTTCTTTCTTCCTTGTAATCTTTCTTTTTCTTTCTTTCTTCCTGTCTTTATTTCTACCTATTTCTTCAACCCCCCTCCTCTTAGACTTTCGTGTTTGCATTGCTTCCCTATTTCTCTAGAAAGAAAATAGGCTCATACATCTGTATTGGCAGGTGGACAGCATAATTTATGTGTGTATGCAGATGACTTCATGATTTGGGTGCTAGCAGGTTTAGGCTCTATGAAAAGTGGTATGGTTATGCACCCTGTCCCCTGAGGCTGGATAATGTATCTCTCTCTCTCTCTCTCTCTCTCTCTCTCTCTCTCTCTCTCTCTCTCTCTCATCTCTAAATCCCTGAATCTATCTCTTCCTCTTTACCTGTTTCTATGTTTTGTTTCTTTCTCTGTCTTCCTGTCATTCTATTTCTTGTTTCTTTGTATCCCCCCCCCTTTTCTCTCTCTTTCTCTTTCTCGCTCTCACACACACACACACACACACGTTTACCCTCACTCAATCAGCATCCAATTTAGCAAACGAGTAGAATAGGGAGACAGGTGGGGAGATACAAGCTCAGCTTCATTAGCCAAACAACGGACTAACCAAACAATAACACAAGCCTCATTTTTCACTTACAAGCTTTAGTGAATGAGATAAAGGAATGACTTTGGTAGCGACCTTTCCTGGATCAACAATTCTAAGTGTGAACATTCGTCTTGCATAGTCATGCGAGGACACACACACACACACACACACACACACACACACACACACACACACACACACACACACACACACACACACACACTCAGTCACAATGTTGACCCACTCTGCTCTGACAGTGGGTTATCATCCGCCTGAAATGGGGTCAAATAAAATTTTTAATTTTTACCCAAAAATGCATCAGAACGATACACACAAAAATATACACACACACACACACACACACACACACACACACACACACACACACACACACACACACACACACACACACACACACACACACACACACACACACACACACACACGGTTTGAAAAAAGAGGTGATTTTATTATTATTTTATTAAATACTTCTTTTAAAGTTCATATTGTGTTTGCCCTTCATAATAGCTTCTATTACTCACACCATGCAGCACTGCATCAACCAAGAAGCAAGATCCGCTTTCTGGAAGCTTCTTGTCGTGATTGAAAAGTTAAACAAGTCTGCCACCTAGTGGGTAAATATTAAACATAGGACTACTTTTTTGTGACCAAAAATTGTTGAGCGTTGTATTGTTGATAGTGACTAGTCGATGCTAAAAGCAACGTTTTAGGTTTATTGAGTGACATTTCTAAACATAGCCTATGTACCTAAGCCACTAAAATATAAATCCCATGAATTTTCATATACTCGACATTCCATGAAGTCAAAGCTCCATTTGGTAACATGTCAATATGAGGGCTCAGCTACCTTTAATATACTTAATACTTATAGTAATATACTTAAGTAATATACGTAATACTTTAATCATCACTTGTAATCCACTGGTGCACGTTTCACTTGTATTTTGTTTTATGTACCATCCGCATACTACACTGTCGGTAAGCCAGTGCGACCTGACCGCGTCTGCAGCATTTAAATCGATATATTATTACACTGGCTATCTTGTATGAGCTCAATGCAGAACCACTACTTATAGCTGGCTTTAATAGGGATCCCCGGCAGCCTGTGAGCTAAAGGCACGCTCACGACCATACATCTCCCCTGTCTGTCCCACCGGGTGTTTTACCGCAGTCGCGCTCTCCCTGCTCTATCGGATTCCACCACCAGGAGGTGCTTCGGAGCAGCTTCACTCAGCTTGAGGGTCCACAAACGGCTCATCCTTCCTGGCTGCTGACCCCTGGACCTTCCGGTGTGACAGAGCGCAGTACTCAGAGCACAAGTATGCAGTGTTGTATGTGAATGACTGTTTTAGACTACATTCAAGTATAGGACATTTATTTTAAAGCTTGCAGAGAGCAGTGCAAGGTATTGCAGATCTGGTATCGCTAACCCAGAAGAAACCTACAAAAAAATCCTGATAGCTGAGCAATAACAGCCAGACAGGAAGAGATCTAATTAAAAGATCCTTCTCATCCTCTCTCTCTCTCTCTCTCTCTCTCTCTCTCTCTCTCTCTCTCTCTCTCTCTCTCGTTATAAATGTGGTAATGACTTGAAGCTGCGGTTGTCTCCGGAGAGCCATTTTCCAACAACTATGGCGAGGGTCCTTCAGACAGAGAGACAGGCAGACACATATTAGCTGAGCTGGCGAGGGGCAAAGCTCCGAGAGGGATCTCTCTATACCGCCATCGTCACAGGGGACGCAACAGATTTCGGAGGGCTCTGCGTAACGAAGCAATAAAAGAAACAGATAAATGAACGCGGAACTGAACACAAACAAAGACGATAAACCAAGTTTATTGCTTAATTACTCGGCGGTGATGTGGGAATTTCCCCCGCGCCTTTCCCTCTTCTTTATTGGGAGGAGAAGAAAGAAATTCTGTAGCGAAAACCCCGAGGAGCGAAAGGAAAAAGATTAGATTTGCGGTGGAGATAACGCAGACAGATAACTACTGAAATAGTTGTCCCGTCAGTGTTCTCAGTGAGTTAGATATCAGGGGGGTTGCATTTGTTCCTGTTGCAGCAGGGCCGTGGCGCTGTGCTGACACCAGAGAGAGCGTGACCCCGCCATGGCGAGAGGCCCAACGGTTAGAGAGAGAGAGAGAGAGAGAGAGCGAGGAGGACTTAAATGAGCACAGTGGAAGGAGGCGCTAATTAGAAGCGAAGATGATGAGCTTTTGACGGTGCGTCGAGGCCACAGACACACACGCTCGCACAAACGCTGACACGTGAACATTTGCATGCGCACACACATCTCCCTGCTTGTGTTCTTCGCCTTTCTCCCTGCTTTCTGCCTCTCCTTCTTGCCGTCCTCCCTGCTGTGCCTGCTCTCCCTCTGACAGGAGTGTTTAATTTCTCCCTCCACCATCTGGCCTCTGGGTTCCCTTCATCCTCGCTCCAAAAAAGGGCTTTCCGATCATCAACACTGCTTTTTATTATGCTTCTGCAACACCAGCTGCACTCAACCAGCCCTCAAAGACATGGTTACAGTCTCTCTCTCTCTCTCTCTCTCTCTCTCTCTCTCTCTCTCTCTCTCTCTCTCTCTCTCTCTCTCTCTCACTCTCTCTCTCTCTTTCTTTTTTGCCCATTCAGTCTCTTCATCTCTCCATGTCATCTTCTCTCTCTCTCCCTTCCTTCCTCTTTCTTCTTCATCCTCTGCCTCCTGATCCTTCAGCCTTATCCTCTGTCTTTCTTCACTTATCAACTGATCCCCTCGCCCCCAAACTTCCTCCTCCTCTCTTCATCTTCCCCTCTTCCTCCTCCTCTCTCTTCATCTTTCCTCTTGTCCTCCCCTTCTCTCTCCATCCCTCCCCTGATCCCCTCCCTCTTAAACTATCTTCTCTGCTTTCTCGACATCACAGAGGGTTCATGCAGAGTACACATATTGACTAAACAGGCCAGCATACACACACATACACACACAAGCATACATAAACACACACACACTCACACACACAATCCCCCGCTGTCCTCCAAACTACCCCATCTAGATCTTTGGTTCCTTCTTTCAGTCATTCCTCCCTCCCTCCTTCATTTTGGACCATCCTGTATCCATTACCTCCTCTCCACCCCTCCCCCTCTCCCCCACAACCCCCGTCAGGAGGACAACATGTTTTCTTTCACCCCCCATTAGCTATCATTCCCGCTCAATTGAACTTATTTTGATTGCGCCGCTAGCGATCAATATATCTGATCAGCGTGGTGCCCAGAGATGCATCTGTGATTGGTGGACCAGATCCCTGTGTGTGTGTGTGTGTGTGTGTACATTTGTGTTTGTTTTTATGTCTGGTTGTGTGTGTGTGAAGGGTAAACAGTGAGAGAGGTGTGTTGGAGAAGAGAGAGAATATTGACAGGTGATATGGATCAGTGGTCAAAAGGTTAGGGCAAGGCTCTTCTGAAGTCAGGAGGTCACATGACCTGCCCAGGATCCTGCTGACAGAGGGAGAAGAAGCCAAGATGGCGGGCGAGTTCACGATGAACACAGAAGGAGCGCGGCGAAACAGGCTCCGCCGTCTCCTCGCCCCTCTCCTCTTTCATCCTTTTATCTCGAAGGAGAAGCCAGTGAATTGCCGCGTTGAACTCTGACCCAGCTGTGAGTGGGATTACAGGGGCTTGTCTTGAGTGGCCCTGAGGCGCACCACATCCTTCTGCTGTAGCTCAAACTCTGTGGGACTGCTCAGCACCTTAGGACACGCTACACTGTGGGAACGCCCCCAAAAAATACTTGCCAGCTCTTGAAAACATGCTCAGGCAAACGAGCATATTGTCAACGCTGTGAGGACTTAACATTTCCCTAGAAGGCAAAAAGCACGACCAACAAACACACCCCGACTCTCTAAATTCACTTGGCTTCACGTTTCCACAAATACCTCAAATGGTGGTGTTGTTCCGGGGGAACAGAGCCGGGATGTGAGGGGACTCAGAGCCACCTGGCTCCGGATCCCTGCCGTCTCCTGCTCCATCCATCACCGGGAGAGGCACCAGGCTTCCCTGGTAGAGGCCGCTAAATCAGCCGGTGCTCCCGGTAAATCAGCCTGAATCTGCAGCTCTCACAGTAAGTCTCCATAATCTCCCCACATGGCAGAAGGCTCTCTGAAACCATGAGGGGCTCTTCATCTCAGCCTTGTAACACAAACACACACAGAACACGCTCACACACACACACACACGAATATGCTTACACACGCACAAAGACACACATACACACACACACGCACACACACACACACACACACACACACACACACACACACACACACACACACACACACACACACACACACACACACACACACACACTGTAGCAGCTTGACTCCATTTTGGTATGAAGGGATGAAGTGCAGGGAAGGATGGAGGGCAGGAGATGAGGAATGTGAAAGGGGGAAGAATGCAGGGAGAAGATAAGAGGAGGGAATGAGAACAAATGGTGTGAGTGGGGAGAGGGAGGGACAGAGGGAAGGAGGGACGGCGGCTGGCTCATCAGAGCGCAGTGCAGCTCCAACCACAAGGGCATCTCATTTTTCCTGACGACCTCACCATGACCCCTCCTCAGACGGGGTGAAAGGCAGGTGGAAAGAGGGAGTGGGAGGGCGGGAGGGATGTGGAGAGGGAAGTGGAGATGGAAGTGGAGATGGAATCGAGGTTGGGCGAGGGGCAGGAGGTGTCTAAGGGTGCATGTCGCCTTGACAACGCTTGTGACAACGCTTGTTTGCCACAGATAGGGGGATGCGAGAGCTGCAATATGGTCGGCCGAACCGGTGTGTTGATATGCATGTGCGTCGGTGCGCTTTTGTGTGTGTGTGTGTTTGTGTGTGTTTGTGTGCTGGCGTGTGTGCGGGTGGTGAGAAAGGCTGTCAAGAAATTGTAACCATTTCACAGGACGCCTGTCACCCTCCATCACTTCGGTCCTTTAAAACGCTCCACATCCATCTCCTGTTTTCGTACTTATCCCCCTTTCCTATCCTCTCCTTTCATCTTCTCTCTTCTCTTTGCGTATCCCCTCCCCTCCCCTCCCCTCCCCTCCCCTCCTCTCCCCTCCTCTCCCCTCCTGTCCCCTCCCCTTTCCATTGCCCACCATGTTGTTTCCCTGTGCTCAAATGGAGGCACAAACACACCCACAAACCCACACACTCTCTCTCACACACACCCACACACACCCACACACATACAGCAGTGCCATGCTGCTGCCTGCCCCCAGGGCGTGGGTGTGATGGAGAATGGGAAGTGTGTCATTGCCCCGCCGTTGAACCCGTTGGTTGCATGTCTCTCTCCCACCTCACATCTCCTCCCTCCCTCCCTCCCTCCCTCCCTCCCTCCCTCCCTCCCTCCCTCCCTCCCTCCCTCCCTCCCTCCCTCCCTCCCTCCCTCCCTCCCTCCCTCCCTCCCTCCCTCCCTCCCTCCCTCCCTCCCTCCCTCCCTCCCTCCCTCTACGTCTCAGCCACCAGTCTGCTGCTGTGCAATATTGTCGAAATCAAACTGCAGCACAGTCACATTTCAACATAGTGAATGCAGATAGCCTCAGACATAAATACTAATGTTTCATGTCTTCCAGGCCAGCTAACCTGGAAGCTGGTCTGTGTCTTTAATCCCCCTTAATACGGACGCCTGCCTGGGTTCTTCATATGCTCTCCAACAACAAAAGTTACGATCAGCCCCTCCGTCTCGCTCCCCCACGCCATTCACACGCTTCTGGTGGCCATGTTGACCCTGGGGCGACCGGGGGGCTGGGGTGAGGGGTACGGGGTGAAGGCCAGGTCACGCTGCTTGGGTCTGGGCCTGAGAGAACAGCGCCCTCCCCTGGAAAGGCCTGGGTCCTCCACCAGGACCAGCACCGCCCCCAACCTGCCAGAGACAGAGACCGAGGCAGGCCACACGGTCACAACACCATCGGAGGAGGACGGAGACTTTTTTTCTACCACTCTCACTGTTGCTGTTGCTCTCACCCCTCTCCTCCCCCCTCCCCTCTCCTGTACAGGCGTTACGGATGGCCCCTCAGCAGTAATGGCCGTTTAAAGTGGACGTGAAAGTGCTGCCGAGTGTCTGTAATGATGGCTGTTTACGTGACTCCCCTCATTTGTATTGATTAAGCCTGGATGGATGGGGCTGGGGACTCGCAGGACAGACCCCTGCCCCTGGGACGGGGGGTGGGGGGCTGGTTGGATGGGGGAGGGTGTGGGTGGGTTTGTGGGTTAGTGCTCGGGGGGCGAGGCTGAACCAGGCTGGACATCAAGCTGCTGTATTTGACCCGGAGCTGACCCAGCAGCGAGGGCAACCCTGCAGACATGCGACAGCTAGATCGGCCTGTGAGTTCACGGTGAGGGCCACCCTCCCTGTAGAAATGCAGATGCCAGATACCTGCACCAGATGCAGCCAAACCACAGACTTATTTTCCACCTATGTGAGGGATGTTTTTGCCTGGTAAAGTTCCTGCAGGATCTAGCGATCAGCTTCTATCAGGTCTAGCTCTACGTGGTGACCGAGGTGACACGGCCCGGGCCACATGACCGGGGGATGACCGCTGTCCCCACGGCGACCCCAGAGTCCCAGACTCACCCTGTCGCCGTGGCCGCATTCTGACCCTGGGGTGGGCGGCTGGCTGGGGGTCAGAGGTCGCTCTGAGGACTTAATGACCGTGCTGGTCATTCACAGGCACAGGGAGACAGAGAAGGGAGAGAGAGTAAGGAAGAAGAGAAGTCAGACCAAAGGTCAGAGGTCAGCCTCAGGGCTTTTCCTCTCTCTTTCTCCTGGGTCAACATGACGGAGAGTGTGACTGAGTGTGTGTGTGTGTGTGTGTGTGTGTGTGTGAAAGTCAGACTGACCTCCTGCCGGCCCATACGTTGAGGAGAAGCTCTGAGGATGACCTCTAACCCCTGCACTTCCCCTGATCGACAAGCTCTCACTGGCCAGATTGGCACAATGCGGCCGGACTCCATTGAAAGCTCAGGTAACGCGGCCTGCAATGGAGAAGAGGATGACTAATATAGAGATTCATTTGGACGGGCAAACAATGAAGAGTAAGAATGATGGAAAATGAGAGCATGACAACGCAGGAGAAGAGAGAGAGAGAGAGAGAGAGAGAAGACAGGGAGTCACTATGTTGATTTATTCCTAAGGTACAGGATCATGCTATGATGCAGTAATTCCCCCATGGAGAAAAGCTTTGTCTTAGTATCCGTATCAGCGTGTCATCGGAGTGGAGTTATCCTTCTGCTGGTCAAACACAGTCAGAGGGGTGGGGGGGGGCATGGGAGGGTGGGATGGTGAGGTGTGTGTGGGTTGCAGTTACTGGTGACTAACACCAGGTGGCGCTGTTCGTGACTGAGCACTCTGTGGCTTTGTTCAGTTCTCTCAGAAACATGCAGGAAGGCGACTCAGACGAGGAGCAGTACCTGAGGTTCACCACAAGATGTCAGCGGTGACTGTGATTGGCTCAGAGGGACGCAGTCTGAACAGCCAAGGAACAGAGCTCTGTTGACAATGACTGCTTTGGTTGTTGTTCCTTTCAGTGACTTGGGTCTAGGTTTCCATATTTGGGCCTCAAACTCTCCATATTATATTTGTGGAAGCACTATTTTGGCTCTAGAAAAACAATTCAGTTGTTCCGCTTTCTTATTCCGAAATTTCACCTTTTAATTCACACTTCGTTCACCTAATTCACCTCCGTCGACTGACTAATCTGGGCGTCCATTTTGATTTTGACAGCCCACCAAGCAGTCAGGGCCCAGCGGCATGGTTGTCCAGGCAACCTGTCGCCTGGCGACAGTGGAGCAAACGGCCAGCCATCTGATAGACAGAAACAAGATCCAGCCAGGGAGGAAGGGTTTCTGGGAAATGTAGGCAGGAGGAGCAATAAAAGTCTGTTCCTTGGGCCCCATGACTACAGGAGTGAGAGACAGGAGAGTGTTGACAGTGTACGAATCACGGGAGCCAAAGTGCAGACACCATCGTGTTCACTATTCCTTTGGGATGTATTGCAAACCTTTGCCCTTTAAATTAGTCGCTTAAGCTTAAATGCTTGAACTCCTTTTCTTATATTCTTGAACTTGAATGTATTTTGGAAAACTTTGTTTTATTGAAAGCACCAGAATGTAGGGCAGGGTCGGGGGGGGGGAGAAGTGCATCCTGGGAGCGTCTGCTACTTTGAAGACTGCAGTCATGAAGGAGAGAACACCAGAAACTGAGAGATCCAATATGGTGGCCTAAACGGAGAGAGGGATGACAGGGGAAGAGAAGACCTTGAGGAGGGGTGGATGGATGGAGAGGGAAAGAGGGAAGGGTGGAGAAGGTCAACAGGAGGGGTGCGAGGGGGTGGAGTAGGCTGAGAGGAGGGGTGGATGGAAACACAAAAGATCAAAGAGGGAAAGCGATAGGTTGCCTTTTGGATCTGCCGTTCTTCTTATCTCGTAAAAAAAGAGGAGAAAGAACTGGGCTTGCTGTAAAAAAGCTCCCCGCCCACATTTCTCACATCAACAACCGATTGATTTACGCCGTCCGTGTCTGGAAGACCCACTCCAGTCATTCAGAGTCGACCACGGAGACCGGCCTCTCCTCGCTCTATTCTCCGGCGCCGAGGGAGAGAGGCAGAGAAGAAAGGCCCAGTCTTCCAGACTCCCCAGTTAAAAACCTGCACCTGGGAACGCCACAATCCCTCCTCTCGTAAATCGTCCCCGTGGGAACCGAGGAATGCGGCAGCCCTCCCCCCCCCCAACCCCCCCCCCCCCTCAGAGAAAGAGGAAAGTCTCATTTCCAGACGCGTAAATTAGGCGGTTGACACCTCGGAGGTGGCTGAGCGGAGAAGCGGGGTGTGATCTGCCTGGTAAACATGGACGAGCCCCTCCGCCCCCTCACCCCCACCTCACCCACCGCGCCGGAACCACCCGCCACTCAAACGCAGGGCCCATTTTGGGCCTGAGAGAGTAAGAGAGAGCTTCAGTGGAGAAATGCGAGCATTTGTAAACTGTGAGGTCGTAGATACCGACAGTCTAAGACATGCAGGGTTGTTGGAGGGCAGAGGAAGAGGAGGGGGATTCATCACGATGAAGTCATTCAGATGCTAAACTGGGGGATGGAAAACCCAGAAGAAGTCAGGTCTTATTGGAAATAGAAGCCAATGCAACACCCCCACCACACCTCCTCCTCTACTCTCCTCCTCCTTCTCCTCCTCTACCCTCTTTCTTCTCTACACTCCTCCTCTTCTCTGACCTCTCCCTTCTATTCCTCCTCCTCCTCTTCTCCTCTCCCCCTCCCCCCTCCCCCTCCCCCTTCTCCTCTCCCCCTCCCACCTCCTCGACCTCTGCCACACTGCTCCCTTCCTTCCTCCCCATCTCCTCCTCCTCTTCCTCCTCCTCCTCCACTACACTCCTCCTCTCCCTCCCCTCTCCTCCTCCTCGACCCTCCTCCTCATCATCCACACCCTCTCCACCGTTCTCCAAATGTCAGAGGGAGGGTGAGCCTGGGAGGCAGGGGTGAGGAAGGGTGAGGAGGGGGTGTAAAGATGGCAGATGGATGGTGGCATTAGACACTATTTCATGTTACACCATGCTGAGTGCCACGCTGGGGCGAGGGAGGGGGGCGGTGTGTGGGTTTGTGTGTGTGGGTTTGTATGTGATTGTGTGTTCGTGCGTGTGTGTTTGTGTGGGTGTATGTGTGTGTATGCGTGCGTTCGAGTGTGTGTGCACATGTGTGTGTGTTTTCAAGTGTGTGTGTGTGTGTGTGTGTTCAGCAGCAGTGGTGTCGGCACTCAGCGTGAGATTAATTCAGCCAAATTAATTGGGCCGAGATTGAAAATGTGAGCGAGTCGCAGCTGAATGCCCCAGCATCCCTCCCTCCCTCCCTCCCTCCCTCCCTCCCTCCCTCCCTCCCTCCCTCCCTCCCTCCCTCCCTCCCTCCCTCCCTCCCTCCCTCCCTCCCTCCCTCCCTCCCTCCCTCCCTCCCTCCCTCCCTCCCTCCCTCCCTCCTCCTGTTCTCTCCATCCCCTCCACTTTACTCTTGTTTGTTCTGTTATCTATTTATTTACTTGCTGTTCTGTGTGAGGGGGATTGTGGAGAGCATATATACATGTTGCTTTGACACAATGCACAATTTATTGCGTATGTGCGTATATCTGTCTGTGTGTCTTTATGTGTGTGTGTCTGTCTGTGTGTATGTCTGCCTGTCTGTGTGTCTCCCTTCCTGTGTGTCTGCCTGTCTGTCTGTGTTATGTGTGTATATGTAGGTTCTGCAGTATAGAGGCTGTGTACCAGGAGCCTCTGGAGGAGACACTGCTGTGAAGGGAGGAGGAGGGAAGGAGCGCCATCTGGAAAGAAATGAAGGGTGAAGATGGGAGGGGTGGGGGTTTGGGGGTGTGTGTGGCAGGGTGCGTGTGTGAGTGGGGGGGGGGTGGGTGTATGTGTGTGTAAACGTCTGTCTTTGTAAAATGTGTGCATGCGTGTGAGTGGTCCGGTGTGGGGTGTGTGTGTGGAGAGTGTGGATGTATACCCAGGGTTACTTGTCTGTAAGAGTGAAAGAGAGAGAAGTCAAAGAAAGAAGCAGTTGTTCCAGTGTTCTGGTAGCGTTTCAGGACAGGTACTGACTTCCTCAGTATAAATAAAAAGTTATCCTCCTTGGTCTACCAAACGTCTCCAAATGCCACCATTCACTTACGTTCTGTTGTCACGGACTGTCCTTGTCAGCGTAGCACATACTGTGGTGTCTGTGTGTGGTAAGTGACAAGTCTCTTACGTAAATCAGTGGTCAGGTGAATGCTGCTCTGACTAGTCTCTTCTTGATCATCATGTTGCCTCAGTGTAACACAGTCCTCTTAGCCCGGGAAACGCTCCATTCAGAGGACTGGACAGTTGATGGGTACTACATAATGTGTGTGTGTGTGTGTCTGGGGTGTGTGTAGAGTGGGAAAAGAAGAGTTACGACAAGTTATCTCTCCCTCCCTTCCTCCCTCTCTCTCTCTCCCCCCCTCCCCCTCTCTCTCCTGAACCCTCTCTAGAAAGTGACACACTGAAATTTCGTCTCGCCTGAGCGAGCAACTCAATTATCCACGTTATCCACGCCGCAGTCGGCGACACAGATCCCATTACGAAAGAACACATCGCCGCTGGCTTAGCACACCTACACACAGCAGCTCTCTCTCTCTCTCTCTCTCTCTCTCTCTCTCTCTCTCTCTCTCTAGCTATCCCCGTCTCTATCTTTCTCTCTTTGTCTATATCTTGCTCTCTATTTCTCTTCCTCTATCTCTCTGTCTCTCTATCTCTATTGCTCTTTTCCTCTCTCTCCTTTATTATGTGGTGTCTGTGGGTGCTCCTGTGTGTGGGTGCTCCTGTGTGTGGGTGCTCCTGTGTGTGGGTGCTCCTGTGTGTGGGTGCTCCTGTGTGTGGGTGCTCCTGTGTGTGGGTGCTCCTGTGTGTGGGTGCTCCTGTCTGCGGGTGCTCCTGTCTGCGGGTGCTCCTGTCTGTGGGTGCTCCTGTCTGTGGGTGCTCCTGTGATAGGCTAGCTGACCCCTGTGGTGCAGACTCGCTGGTCTGGGCTCTGCTCTCTCTCTCTCTCTCTCTCTCTCTCTCTCTCTCTCTCCCTCTCCTTTCTCTCTCTCCCTCTCTTTTCTCTCTCTCTGTCTCTCTCTCCCTCTCTGTCTCTCTCTCTCTCTGCCTCTGTCTTGTTCTCTTCTGTCAAGTATCCATCAGTCAATCCATCATGGCTCTCTCACCATCTCTCTTTCAGAGTGTCCATCATTCATTTGCTTTCTGTCTCCATCTCTTCTTCTCTCCCTCTGTGCCCTCCCTCCTCGCCTGCTCGCTCGCTCTCGCCCTCCCTGCTGTATCGCTCGCCCCTCACTCTCTCTGTACTGGTACGCAGTGCTGTCACACAGAAAAACAAATCAAATGTAAAAGCTGTCAGTGACGACAGATTGATGCTTCTCTCATCTCTGGGCCGACTGCACATAGCTCATCATTACTGTCAGGACTCAGTACAGCTGAAGAGGAGGAGAGGAGACAAGAGAGGAGAGGAGGGGAAGGGACGGGAGGGGAGGAGACAAGAGAGGAGAGAGGAGAGGAGGGGAAGGGACGGGAGGAGAGGAGACAAGAGAGGAGAGAGGAGAGGAGGGGAAGGGACGGGAGGGGAGGAGACAAGAGAGGAGAGAGGAGAGGAGGGGAAGGGACGGGAGGGGAGGAGGACAAGAGTGGATGAGAGGAAAGGAGAGGAGAGGAAGCTTTTTGAATGTTGTGTAAATCAAGTCTAGTTGAGTGTTTATGTTTCTTCTGCTGCTGTGGGTCTGTTTAGAATTCCTTATTTGGAACGAGTAGGTAAACATGACCAGTCCTCTTCCTGAGTGGTCTTCAACCCCCCACTGCCACACAATATTAACCCTTCATACAAGAAAACCATCCTGTTTTCAGAACTGAAAGCTGTCTGTTTGCTTGCCTGCCTGCCTACGTGTCTGCCTGTCTCTCTGTCTGCCTGCCTGCCTGTCTGTCTGTCTGTCTGGGAGATGCTTTCCCCTTTGGTCCAGTCCAATAATCCTCTAAAGCTTTATTGACAGCCTGGTGGATGAACAGAACTCTGTAGTCTAGATATATCGAACAGAAAGACAGCAGGCTCTCACATATGATTTATGTTGGCAAGAATGACCAATTAAAGCGATGGACTGAGACCAGCTCAAAGCTAGATGGAGAGGTGGAAGAGGAGGAGGAGAAGGAAGCGAAGGAGAGAAAGCCTCTCATGTTGACACCCTAGACAACATGTGATTGGTTTAGGTTTTGGGCAGCAGTTCTATTTGTCTGTCTGACCCATCTTTCCTCTCTCTCTGTAACCCCCCCCCCCCCACACACACACACACACACACACATACACACACCCCTCTCTCTCTCCTACTTACCGGTGCTTGGGTGTATCCTGCGCAGTGTTTCTCTGGTCCTCTGTGGTGGTTGGCTGTCTGGGTCAGGGGCAGACACACTGCCGAGCCCCACCCCAGACAGACCTGGAGCCCACCATGGATCCACAGCTTCCTCCATCCTGACCCTGCTTCCGTCTGTGCACTCCACTAAATGAACCCACAGCCAGACAGCCAGAGAGACAGTCGCACAGTTAGGAAGACAGGCAGGCCGGCAAATGTAAAACCCTTCTCATTGATTCCTTCTGTCTCTGGTCACCTTGGGCAGAAGTAGAAGGCACTGTGTGTGTGTGTGTTCATGTGTGTGTTCATGTGTGTGTTTGATGGCTCCATCGCAGAGCAGCAGCTCCTAAGTGTCCTGGAGACAGCTGGTCTTTCAGAGTAAAGTGAGGCTCCTCTGTTGTCAAGGCAGACTGTCTCTACGGTGACCATCAGGGTTTGTTCTGTGAAAGGATTTCCACAACTGTGCTTGTCAGCAAAATACACACACACACACACACACACACACAAACAAGATGGCGTGTTCTCTTGACGTGTCTGCACCTAGCTAGTGTTCGAGCAGCTAGCCTGCTGAAACTAGGCTCACGCCTGCAGGATTTCCTGCAAGGCAACTTCAGACTTACAGTGGTGGGGAATGCATGTGACGCACACACATCCTACACACACACATCCTAAACACGCACATGCTAAACACACACTCGCACACACGTTACACACTCACACCCGGAGAGGAAGGTCTGATGGCCAGGCTCGGGCTAGGTCATGTGACCGACAGAGGCATGCTGGGAGGATGCCTGCTGAATGGGAGGCTCACACGCAACGGAGGGAGAGGAGGGGAGGAAGGAGGGGCAGAGGGGTGCAGGCGTAGGGGGGGGGGGGGGTGGAGGGTGGATGGTTCAGTTTGAAGGGAGGATGAGGATGTGGGTGTGAGGACGGTTTAGAGGAAGCCCCTGTGTTCGTGGGAGGAGGACAGATGGAGAGAAGGAGGGATGAAGAGATGGAGGGATGGTAGAGGGTACGGGAGGGGAGGGAGGGCGGGCGGGGGGGGGAGGCGAAAGGGAGGGAAACAACAACATCCGCTGAGTTTTTATGACCTGGGAACCGGGAGACCCTCACCGCCCCCTGCTGAGACCCTGCAGGTGAGAGCAGCACCGCCTCCACCTCTCAACCTTGGTGCCTGTGTGTGTGACTGCTGGTGTGTCTGTGTGTGCGTCTTTTATGTGTCTCTGTGTGACTGTGTCTCTGTGTGTGCGTCTATTTGTGTGTGTCTGTCTGTCTGTGTGTGCGCGTGGCTCTATGTCTGTGTGTGTTTGTGTGTATGGTGAGTCTCTGATCTTGCTGGCCTCTTTCCGTCACAAACAGTAAATGTGTCTGGACGTTTTGGCTAAATTAAAGTCAGAATCGGCTGTTGTTGGCTCATGTGTGTTTATCTGTGTGAGTCTGTGTCTCTCCACCATGGGCGTTGTTAGCCCTGCTTTAGGGGGGCTGAAGCCCCCCCTAAATGTTCTTCAGCCCCCCTAAATATTATCGGGCCGCCGAAGAAACACGATAATTAATAACAATATTTTATTTCGAAAAATTACCGGATGCTCTCGGTCACTTGAGCGTCAAAAATGTAACCCCCCCCCCCCCCCCCCCCCCCCGTCGACAGAAAATGCCAGGGGCTAAGCCCCCCCTAACTTTCAATCCTAGAAACGTCCCTGCTCTCCACAGACTCATTCTACAGGAAGTACCCCCTCTGACGTTATGGGATGACCCCAGCCTCGACCCCAGCCTCGACCCTGGGGCTGCTCTCCTCCAATAAAAGCAGGCGAGGTCCTGCGGCAGGGCGCAGGGCCAGGACAGGGGCGTCCACCGATTGGCTCGTCTCCCTCTCAGCCCATGGAGACCGGGGGCAGGAAACAGGGAAGCAGAGAGACATTCCTCAGACATTCCAAGTCCTCACACACCTCTGGGAACATCCACATGCTCCCAACCAGACCAGAGCTACAAAAACAAACCTTGTTCCCATCCCAACAGGGACGCTGTCAGGAAGCAGCATGCAGGAATGACTGGGAGGCTGCAAATGTGGGAGGCAAAGACTGACTGTTCTGTGTGTGGGACAGACAGGAGTTTGGCCCTCGATGCAGTGCTGTAGGTGTGTGGGACTTTGATTAACGTGTCTATGAGACATCGTCACCTGAGTTGATCTTCCTTCCTGCCGGAGTAGAGGATAGCTTCTGTTTCCTCTCAGCTGTTTCCAGCCTCGCTTGCTCACACATCCGGCAAGAGAGGGTGTAAATCTACCTGTGGGTCAGTTAAAACGTCTCAAGGTTTCACCGTGGTCTGCGGCTACATTTACATTTATTGTCAGACAGACTCTTTAATCCAAAGCGACTTCCAAGAGAGAGCTTTACAAAAGAGCATCGGTCACTGATCATAACAACAAGAAACATTCTGGATAGTCAGATGATGAAACATACATGGTGGGAAACCAAACAAGTACCAAAGGGAAGAACCACAATAGTAGTTTACTGACTTGGTCTCAGTCACCACGGAGAAACAAAAATCCTCTGGAGGTGTATGGTTGGCTCCTCAGGGGGGTTGAGGGGTGGGGAGATGGAGCAGGAGGAGGCAGGAGGGGCCTCTGTCTCAGCCCCTCGCTGACCCCCAGCACTGGTCATCATCCCAGATCTCACATCCATCTAGAAAGCCCACTCACCAGCATCATCAGAGACACAAGACTTCCCAGAGTCTGTAAATCTCCAAGTACAAAACAGAAGAACAGAGCCCAGTTCTTCTTCCTCCAAGCGAAAGTTTCAATGTGACTTTAGCGGGCGTTGGACGGTGTGCGTTCTAATAGAGATTCATGGGGCTGTCATCTCTGTGTTCTGCCGTGTCGAGGGAGCAAAGTGTTTGTGGAGCGCAGGGACAGAGGAGCGCGGAGCCCCGTTTAGACAGAAACTCTCTTATCCCTCCTCCTCCATACCTGTCTCTCCTCCTCCTTCCTACCTGACTCTCCTCCTCCCTACCTGTCTCTCCTCCTCCCTACCTGTCTCTCCTCTTCCCTACCTGTCTCTCCTCTTCCCTACCTGTCTCTCCTCTTCCCTACCTGTCTCTCCTCTTCCCTATCTGTCTCTCCTCCTCTCTACCTGTCTCTCTTCCCTATCTGTCTCTTCTCTTCCCTACCTGTCTCTCCTCTTCCATATCTGTCTCTCCTCCTCTCTACCTGTCTCTCCTCTTCCCTACCTGTCTCTCCTCTTCCATATCTGTCTCTCCTCCTCTCTACCTGTCTCTCCTCCTCCTTACCTATCTCCCCTTTCCCTACCTGTCTCTCCTCCTCCCTACCTATCTCCCCTTTTCCCTACCTGTCTCTCCTCCTCCCTACCTATCTCCCCTTTTCCCTACCTGTCTCTCCTCTTCCTTACCTGTCTCTCCTAGATGAGGCCCTGTTCTGGATGAGGCCCTGTTCTGGATGAGGCCCTGTCTGGATGAGGCCCTGTTCTATATGAGGTCCTGTTCTAGATGTGGCCCTGCCTCAAATGAGGTCGCCCTGCCTTGGATGAAGTCTGGCTCGCAAACAAACAGATAGATGAACAGGTACCAGAGTCAGTGGAGTGTGACGACGTTATTAAGGATGCCTGGAATGATGCGGGTACCTAGGCAACTGGCCTGGGGGACTAACCTTGGAGAGAAGGGGGAGGAAGGGGGGGGGGGGTCCAACTAGGGAGAAAGGGGCAGGGAAAGGGATGGTTAGGCAAAGGGGAGGAGGGGTAGATGAGGGGTGAGAAGGGGGGGGGGG